>WNNJ02003019.1:0-125258 GCA_012934845.2 Pomphorhynchus laevis
GAGTTGTTGCTGAATTGTCGCTGCACTCGTTGGATCCTTAATGGATACGGCATGTATAATTGTAGTGCACGGATGTGCTGAGTAGACAACGGTCCATGATTTCTCACGAAATACGGCATTTATACTAAATGGGGTTGCTTGATAGACTGGACTTCGATTTACGACTTTCAGTAACCATGTCACTTCTAGACGACCAATAAGTACCCGGCAATACTCATCAGTAGAATGAGCTACTCACTGGTCGTTTCGGTTGCCTGTGTGACATTGTGAATAAAGGCGTTTCCGACACTTGGCTTAATTGACTGAGGCTTACGCTCTTTACCAGATCGAATTGCTGTGCGGACCATCCTTAAACACTAGGCAGATGTTGTTGCTGAATTGTCGCTGCACTCGTTGAATCCTTAATGGATACGGCATGTATAATAGCAGTGCACGAATGTGCTGAGTAGACAACGGTCCATGATTTCTCACAAAATACGGCATTTATACTAAATGGGGTTGCTTGATAGACTGGACTTCGATTCACGACTTTCAGTAACCATGTCACTTCTAGACGACCAATAAGTACCCGGCAATACTCATCAGTAGAATGAACTACTCACTGGTCGTTTCGGTTGCCTGTGTGACATTGTGAATAAAGGCGTTTCCGACACTTGGCTTTATTGACTGAGGCTTACGCTCTTTACCAGATCGAATTGCTGTGCGGACCATCCTTAAACACTAGGCAGATGTTGTTGCTGAATTGTCGCCGCACTCGTTGGATCCTTAATGGATACGGCATGTATAATTGTAGTGCACGGATGTGCTTTGTAGACAACGATCAGGATTTCTTACGAAATACGGCATTTATACTAGATGATTTTGCTATATATAGCAACATATGGCTCATGGGCCACAGTTTTGAGCGATTTTTCGCAATAACAATATATATATATAATTTTAAGCGTTTTGTTTGAATCGGTATTGCTTGAGATTGCGAATAGCAATTCTTTCCATATGTTTCGGTAAGTGTTTGAATCGAGCATATTCTTTAGCCTGCAAACTCTCGTCACTCCTAGACGGTCATGTGATAGCCGGCAGCCATCGTCAGTAAGATGAACTATCACACGCCGTTTCGGCTGCCTCTGTGACATTGTGAAAATGCATTTCCGACATTTAGCTTAAATTGTTGGTGGCGTTAGCTCTTAAATCCTCAATTTGCAATGCAGACAATCATTAACAACCAGAGGATCAAACTTTCGGATGCTTGACTGTAAGAAACCGATATTGAGTGGATCAATTCTTTCTATCTAATTTTAAGAATTTCGTTTGAATCGGTATCGCTCGAGATTGCGAATAGCAATTCTTTCCCTAGTTTTCGGTAATTGTTTGAATCGAGCATATTCTTCAGCCTGCATAATCTCGCCACTCCTACACGGTCATGTGATAGCCGGCAGCATCGTCGTATTATTTATTTTATCGCGTTATCAGTAGTGAAACCATGTAAGCCATTTACGCATGATTTTAGTAATCGAAATTCTTGGTAATTCTCAAATCCTACCGGATCCTCTACAAGAATTAAAGAAAAATAAAAAAAATGATAACAAATAATTTCCTTACTCATTATATGAATACTATGATGAAAATCGACAATTAACGAGATCTATCGAAAACAATACTTCTATTGATTTAAAAAAATATTTATTTGTTAATCACAACCTTCTATATCACTTGTATGGCTATCTTTAATTTCGTATCAACTGTATTTCTCTCATTGCAATATTTAAGATGGAATTAAATAAAATTTTCATTTATCACAACGCTTCCAAACTTCCAAACGAGATTGGAAGCGTTGTGATAAAGAAATAATAAAATAAATAATAAACTCAGAAAAATAAGTTTCGCGATAAAATCAGATTGTGCAAACATAAACTTATCTTTAATGATCCAAAGTAAAATAGTTTAAATGAATTAACTGATGAAAGAAACATCATCTTACTTTGAAGTGATAACATTATTGTCGAACGTTATTTTTCTATAGTAGAATTGATTTTGACGGTATCTAAAAGATTCACCATCGTCCATAAAGACATTGCCTTGCGCAAAATTCTAAATTTCAGTATACAGTTTTAAAATTGTGCAATAGTTTTGATTTCTGATCAGCTTAAAATCAAAAAAGGAATGTTCAAAGCTAGAAATTAGAAATAGTAATATAGGTTTTCTCAAATCCGTAAGCAGAAAATATCGATATCAAAAATACGAAAAAAATGCGAGTAAGAACAAATTGACATTCAAAATGAGTTAAAAGTAAATAAAAATTGTTTTAAATGTAACATTGCAAAATATTAATATTAACAAATATTTTAATTAAAATGTTTAGTATCCAAACAAAATTAATAAAAGCATGTTGGCTTTACATCTGTGTTTGTGTCATTGTGTTTAATAATGATCTTTTATATGCACACACATAAATTAGAGTATAAAAATGAAGCTCTTTTTCAATTACAAGCATATGCTTTTATCTGAACCAGATAATATCAGCACATTATCTGGTAATGGGAAACAACACTGTGATATTAAAACTCGTGCAAGATCTTGGCAAAATCCTTGGATATGACGAGTAGATGACTATTTATTTGTAAAAGCTGTATATCTGTATTACTTGATACAGAAATTACTAAAAAATAAGATTTCATCCGTATTGCTTCCTGATTAATAATTACACACTTTTTAATAATTGTTTAATAATGTTAAATAATTAATAAAAATATTTTTACTCAATTAAAAAAGTTAATTTCCGATGGCTAATGGCAGAAAATAGTATGGTAAATATTTTCTCAAACAAGTATTTTAAGATATCAAGTAAACATTCACAATTTTCATTGTCCAGCATTTCACTAATTGTTGTAATTTTGTCGTTATCTTCCAAAACTAGATTTCTGTCAAGAAAATTAACTGATCCGAATGTATACTTTACAAGAATTATTAAAACTTAAACAATTAATAGCGAAAATTACTTGCTTGACAATATACTTTATTGGGGACCATTCATTGTGCTTTGAATGAAACTTATTTAATGAAACTTTTTATGAAATAAAGAACAAATCGAGGATTTAAACTGTAAAAGTTTGAAACTTTACTAACACCATGCCAAAAAAATGATTGGAAACATTATTTAAATAGGTAATATAGTTTGAACGTTATTCCAATGATGTTAACAGTATGACAATGGAAATGAATCTTAATATATTTATTGACTGGTTCATTCATATTAATAGTAAACTGCTATTCACATGGATATCAATGGACAAAGTTATTTTACTACACATGGATATCAATGAACCAATAATTAATTGGAATTATTTGTTATTTTTTGCCTTTGTAAATATAAATAAACTAATGTGAGTAGCTTTTAGATATCGTCAAATAGCATTCGTACACAGCAAACGTTGCATTTACCTTTCGGTCCAAAGTTATATGCAGTGTATATGGATCGTTTATCATTGCTTTCGTTGAACGTCGAATACGATTCTTATAAGGTATAACAGTGCCACCACGTTGAAACCGTGGAATCTGAATCAAAATGACATCATAAAAATTAGTTTTCAACAGTGTACGTGATGCATTATTCTTTATGAAAAAGACAAGCAAACTTACACTAGATTCAGTAATAGGGATCTGAATGTATTCCCCGCCATCGAATACCTTCCAATCTTGATCATACCAAAGCTAAATTAACTCAGTAAACGCTTAATAATATTTAACACTACAGATAAAGATAATTGAAATAAGGAAATGATGTTATTGGGTTACGCTTCAATATAATTTGCTATTTAATAGCTAAATGTTAATAGAACTAATTGGACCAACCATTCGGAACAGCGAGCAACAATTTGTTGCATCGATAGCATTTACTATTTTACTGAATAAAAACAAATACTTAAAAAGGAGTCATATCGAATGGAGTATAACGAAACGGCGACAGCGGAACATTAATCAGGCAAGATTAGATAAAATAAGAAACAACGTAATAAATTAATTTTTGAATGTACAAACAATGTATGCCAAGGTAATAATGTAACCTTGTAAGTGTGACAATTATTAAACTTGCATTGCAATTCATAATAAAAACGAATAATAAGAAGCAATAAATAGAAACATTTTTCTATTTTGAATATAATCCTTTTATTAAAGGATTATATTCAAAAAAAACAATTATTATGTTTTGTTTATTTTATAATTATAGTAAATACGTAGACTCAGTTAGCTGATTTAATCCATTATCTAATTATTTCGTAAAATAGTTTTAAATGAAATAAAACAAAGTTTAGGGGTGTTGTAAAATATATTTTATTGGACAAATTTTAGAACAGTTTATAGAAAAAAAAGAAGAAATTAGTTGCAAACGTAATTACTTCTTTAGCACAAGGAAGATATACAGACATTTCAGATTTCCTTGGATCCAGTACTGGCGATACAAGCAATTGACTGCCTAAAATAATATTAAAAAATAAGATAGTAATGTGCTAAGAAATAATATAAAAAACCTAGCATGTGAGTTACTTCAATGTCAAATACTTGATCATCACGAGGAAACACAGCCCACAGCGGTCGCATTGGTGGAGTGCCAGTTTTTTCATTTTCATAGAACAAAGTATACCAGAACGGAATCATTGAATATCGAAGCTCAACAGCCTTTTTCATTAAATTAAATGTTTTTTCATCAAATGTCCATGGCTCTCTACGAATGCTCTCCATATGACTGTGTACACGAAAGAATGGTTGAAATACAGCAGCCTTAAAGCAAAACATTTTAAAATTAAAATTAAGCAACAAGTTAGTTGTTTAATGTTACAAGCTTTCTAGCTTAAAGCTCTGTTTATTTTTTATTATTCCATCAAATATTAAATTATTACATAAATCATCTATCAATCTGACATTAAAAAGTTAGACTTATAAAGTCATTGCTAAATTATGATGTGAATATAGATAAATCATCAATATATTGACTAATTTTAACTTATAAATATATTAACAGATGTTCACCCAAACATATTTTACCTTAATTCACCACGTTCATGCCGTATCTATTACTTTCTGAATAAAAATATATATTTGCACACATAGTAGTAAATTTGTATTTAAAATGGATTTGTTAAAATCCACAAGCGTATTGATAACAGACAAACTATATTGAAGTTATGTATACATACGGAAGAAATCAAACAAATGTATTCTAAATTGCTATGCTATTTGCCGCAAGCATTCGAAAAGTGAAATTATGTTATAAATCAAGCTTAGAATTTAAAAATTAGAATTGAATTATATAATTATTTGATTATAGCTAAAAATTCGATGAAGAAACCTAATCATGTACGACATGCAAAACAACAATTATTATCAAAAGAAAGTCGAATCAACCTGTCTTAAAATTATAAACAGGTGCTTATATGCATTCAAGTTTCATTATACAAAAACATTAATCCGAATATTTAATATTCATAAAATTCGAAGAGGGTCGCAATTAGTTTTGGATATTACGATGGTAAAGTGATATATATATATATATCAAAGATTGTTATCAGAACGATTGGACCATGACGTTCAAATTAAGTAGCAATTTAGTCGATAACAATACACGATAATGACGTGCCCTAGCGCAATTAAAATATTGTAAATTTAAATTTAATAAATCCATTTTATTTGCTTTTATCTTTAAATTAATCAGAATTTCTATATTTTGAAAAGTCATATCTAAAATAATAGATAAATAATATATTTATACATATATCTAATTTAGATATAATAATATCTAAATTTTTAATTTTTCTACTTAAAAATGCGAACAAACACATTTTGCATTCATCATTCAAACAATTCAAAATATTTGATAACTATTTACATAAAGCGTGTAAATTAATTTTAATTAATACAGTAGAAATATACAAATTTGTCAAACCGATTTAAATTTTTAATTAGATTGCGAAAATGTGAAGATATTTCAAAACACAAACTTACTTGAAACCACCGATAAAATAACTCAGGTGATTTAGAAGAATCAAAAAATCCACCAACATCAGCACCGCAAAAGCTAATTCCAGTAACACTCAATGAAAGTAGCATCGGTATCGACATTTTTAAGTGATCATAGTCATTAGTATTATCTCCGGTCCAAATGGCTCCTTAATTCAAACAAAACGATGAAATAAGTCAGATGAAAAAATGTTTGTCGAAAGCAAAACAACGTGCAAGCAAATATTTGCACATAACAATACTGTATTGTTGGTTTATGCATTTGTAAATTTTTTACTTTAAATTTGGAGGTACATATTGAGAGTCAATAGTTAACGATTTAAGATTAGCGGATAGATCAAAGAATCAGATACATTTTAGTGTATATATAAAAACGCTTTAATTCAATTAATATCAGAATATGAAAAAAACTGATACATGTTGTATTTTGCACTTAATCTAAATGTCATATAAAATTTTATGTCTTTAGTAAGCTTGCTGAAAATATCAAGAAATCTATAAATATTGTTTCAGTAATATACATATCCAATTATTCTAACAACGATATATTAGTAGGTAGTTGTGATAAATTAGAAATGCGTAAATCAAAATAATAATTTGATTCAAAAACACATTTAAGATTACGTTAGTTATGGTAAAATAAAACAACGTAGAATTTCAGTTATAAAATTTAGGATAATGTTTTAAACATTTTTTGGATTGAAAAGAGAACTGCTGATATTAGTCAATTCCACACTACCGAAAGAACGTGTTTAGCAACTGAAAATTGGATTTATTTACAATTATTTGGTAAAATCTACAAGTGGTTATTATTTTATATTTTCTGATGATAGATTTGATGTGGTGAAATGCTGAAAATAAATTGAATTTCATTCCCAAAATACGGCCTCTTAATTAAAAAAATGATTTCATCCTTATACGGGATTAAAAAACACCGATTAGTAGCAGAAAAACAGTGTTTGAAAATTGCAAACCTAATAAGAAATACCTGCACGTTGTGTTCCCGCGAAGAACGATCGAGACAGAACAAACGGGCGTTGTTCATTACCGTTTCTTTTGACTAACGCATCATACGTGGTTTGATGCTATACATTTACAATCACATATAAAACAGTAATGTGCAAACAAGTATTTACCATCAAATATCCGTAAATGTTATGGATTTCTCTGTTTTCGCGCCCGTCAAAATGAATGACATCCTTATTAATTGTTATTTCTGGACCGGAAAATACAGAAGGTTCATTCATATCATTCCATAAATGGGTATTTAAAGTTGTTCCGGGAAATTTCTCAAGTGAATACTGTTCCGAATACCATTTCCTCGCATCAGGGTTAAAAAAGTCAATGTAAGCAGATTTACCTATAAAATAGAAACAAGCGTAGCTTAATCAAAATATAGAACTAAATTTAAGAAAAAGCCAATTTTAAACAAACATATTGAAAACCAGTGGATAGATGTAACAATAAAATCGTTTCCTGTATGAAATTATTATAAATTGAAACATAAGTTTCCTTAATTTTAATCTATCTAAAACTAACGATTACAGTGCTTATTGTGACATACCAGGCCAGCAATTTCCTTTGAAGGCGGTTCTACCATCAGAGGTTCTTATATAAAACTCATGTTGCTGCATTTCTCTGAATATATGATAGTGGGAATCGTCTTTGATATGAGGATCAACGATGAAATGCTGAAAATAAATTGAATTTCATTCCCAAAATACGGCCTCTTAATTAAAAAAATGATTTCATCCTTATACGGGATTAAAAAACACCGATTAGTAGCAGAAAAACAGTGTTTGAAAATTGCAAACCTAATAAGAAATACCTGCACGTTGTGTTCCCGCGAAGAACGATCGAGACAGAACAAACGGGCGTTGTTCATTACCGTTTCTTTTGACTAACGCATCATACGTGGTTTGATGCTATACATTTACAATCACATATAAAACAGTAATGTGCAAACAAGTATTTACCATCAAATATCCGTAAATGTTATGGATTTCTCTGTTTTCGCGCCCGTCAAAATGAATGACATCCTTATTAATTGTTATTTCTGGACCGGAAAATACAGAAGGTTCATTCATATCATTCCATAAATGGGTATTTAAAGTTGTTCCGGGAAATTTCTCAAGTGAATACTGTTCCGAATACCATTTCCTCGCATCAGGGTTAAAAAAGTCAATGTAAGCAGATTTACCTATAAAATAGAAACAAGCGTAGCTTAATCAAAATATAGAACTAAATTTAAGAAAAAGCCAATTTTAAACAAACATATTGAAAACCAGTGGATAGATGTAACAATAAAATCGTTTCCTGTATGAAATTATTATAAATTGAAACATAAGTTTCCTTAATTTTAATCTATCTAAAACTAACGATTACAGTGCTTATTGTGACATACCAGGCCAGCAATTTCCTTTGAAGGCGGTTCTACCATCAGAGGTTCTTATATAAAACTCATGTTGCTGCATTTCTCTGAATATATGATAGTGGGAATCGTCTTTGATATGAGGATCAACGATGACAACAAGCTTGCGGCCGTAATTTTCAAGTTTGTTTGTCATTTTTGTCGGATTTGGAAACTTATCAGCATTCCAAGTGAAATACCTACATAAAAACACATAAATTGATTTCGAAGGAAACGTATCTCGTCTGATAATACAATTACAAAAGTGACCCTTGAAAAATCGAGCAAAAGAGGAACAAAATGTTATAACACAAAAAGAGAATAAAATTACAGTCAGTCATTATTGGAAAGTTGATCGAATAGTGAGTGATTAAAACACAAAAATGACAAGAAGTGGATAAATAATCCTGTAAACATAATATTATTTTGATAAAACATAAATAATAACAGCAGATGTCAGTTCAAAAGTACGTTCACATTGGAAATAAGGCGAGCAAGTACGATAAAAATGTGATAACATTTGTTTAAATCATAAACATTTAATATTTCATTTGCTCTGTTTTATTACATGTGTAGACGTGTGAATGTGTCCAGGCAAATCCCGTTTATATAGTATGACAATTATATCTGGGTAAATAAAATAATTTCTTAAAGGCGAAATTTGACAAAATGTAAGATTTGCCTTTTCGTGATACCAATTTAATACAAATATTAAGCTAGTAAACACTAAACCCATAATCTTCTCTCATTTCCATTAGATAGTTTTACTGGAACAAAGATGAAAATAATTTCCATTTATTTGAAAAAAAGTTCAATATTTCGATAGCTCCTGCTATCATCATCAGGATTACAATAAAATGTTTAAAAAATTTCGTTTTTTTTAACATTTAGGCAATACTACAAGCATTGTTGTGCCCCGCATTTGTACTTAAAAAGAAAAAGAACATACCGAAAAACAAAACATCAAAAAAATTGAACAACACACATTTTAAAATAAACAAAAAGAAAACATAAAAAACAAAAACAGATATTAAATTAATTTATTTATTCTATCAAAATATTTGTCTAAATTATAATTCTACTTTGAAATACTTATAAATAAAGTAAATATTAAATATTAATAATTAAATATTTATTTAAATATTTATAAATATTTAATAAAATTAAATAAATATTTAATAAATATTTATAAATTAATAAATATTTATAAATAAATATTCATTGGTAAAAGTATTTTATATAGTAAGCGCATATCCAGTCATTATATATAACGAATTAAACATATGCTTTCAAGATTCAACATTACAAACTAATGGGCATCATAAATTAGAAGCAATCGACATCATATCGGAAATCGACATTATCAATATAATCGATTTTAGAAGATAATAGTGGTATGCTAAAAATATTTATTCAGATATTTGGTAAAAAAACGAGAATTTATAAAAATTAAAATGGAATTTAGCAAATAAGTGAGTTTAAAAATGTAATGAAAAATTTAATAAGGATAAACATCTCATAAATATAAAAACACTTTTCAAAATAAAACATATTTCACAAAAATAGACAACTTCCACT
Organism: Pomphorhynchus laevis; assembly: GCA_012934845.2. Classification (NCBI taxonomy): domain Eukaryota; kingdom Metazoa; phylum Acanthocephala; class Palaeacanthocephala; order Echinorhynchida; family Pomphorhynchidae; genus Pomphorhynchus; species Pomphorhynchus laevis. Next base: position 10,001 of record WNNJ02003019.1, read on the forward strand.
AATATAGAAATTTTCTCCTTTTTTATAAAAAGAGAGAGAGAGTTTCCTAAAAATAAATAATCAATTAAAAGAGACAAATTTCATAAACCAAAAAGATTAATTGGGTAAATAAAAATACGATAGATTCAACAAGCATGAAAAGAGACGAATTCCGTAAATAATGAGATTAATTCTAAAAATGAAACGATTAATCTAATTAATATAAAAAACCTTATAAAATAGAACAAATTTACTTAATAAATCATTTCAGTTAACTGAGTCTACGTATTTAATACAATTGTATAATAAAAAATAAATAAATAAAAACAATAATGCTAAATCAATAAATCAAAATTTAATAATTAGATAATAAATAATTATAAATAATTGTTATAAGATTTTATATAACTTATATCAACTTAAAATAAAATATTGAAATATAAAATAAAAGTCAATTTTTACGAATTAACTAATAAAAAATAGACGTTGTATCAGAATTAGGATTAGAGGTAATCAGGAGGAACTGCTGATGTAGGAAGAAATGATTCATTTCTTCATTCCTTCATCTAAAGAAAGAAATGATTCATCAAATAAAGAGAAACATTTCCTAAGAACAGATAAAGTCCATAAGAACATAAGAATATTATACAGTAGAGCAAAATTTAAAATATCTAAATTTGACCAATAATGAGACAAATGACGCGAAAGATAAATAAAGAGGCCGGTTTCATAAAAACAGGCAAATACTGTATGTATTTGTCTGTATAAAAACAAGTATTTCATACCAATTGCAATGTTTCATTAATGGACAAACAATGCATATAATTTGAAAAAATAGTAAGATACGTTGAAATAAGTGATAAAAAATATATATGAGGCTTTTAAAATGAAGTTGAAATCATTTTATCGAATTAGCTAACTATCTTTTAACGGTATTAAATCATAGATGAATCTCAATCTCAACATTTTCGAACACTGTATAAGAGATTGTACAAATAATCTGCCACAAGTTTTTGTTTATCACATAATGTCGATTTCAGTTCCTAGGCATTGCCAAATACAATAGCAAAGCAGTTGTCATTCAGAATAATCCGCAAATTATTAGCAAAATCTCATTTATAAACTTATAAACTCTATATCTGTGAAGTTCATGCAGCATTTATTGATGCTAGCACACGAATATCTGTTTATCTTGTTGCAGAAAAATACATTTAGTAAAATATTTTAGCAGCAGTTGTAGCCATTGTTAAGATTAAAATTTCTGTAATTTATTTCGATATAAGCAGTAACTGCAGAATTAGTGTATATACTTTTAAATATTTCATATAGAACAAGACATCTTGTTAATTCTTTTAAATACAAATTATGTTTTGATTAAAATTATAAACATATTAAATCCGCAATAAATTACATTATATTGCACAAAAACTAGTTATATCAACCAATTTACATATTTACAAAACAGCGATATAATTTTACCTTTTACCATTTGTGTATTCAATATCTAGCCATATTACATCACAAGGGAATGCATATTTTTCCATATTCATATTCAACCTAAAACATCAGTTCTTAATTTAAAACAACTTCGAAACGTTTCTACTGAATACATACTCTTCTACTTCCATTTGACTAAAATAATTCCATCTAGATTGATGATAACCCAATGAAAACATCTAAACACGCACATATCAATTGATTTCTGAAAGAACAAAGCGCTTCTAAGCGATACTTTTATGAAAATATATTACGGAAGCACGTATCGAGTTGATAATATATAAATATGAATATATTAATACTGCAAAAACAATGTAATATCCAAAAACGTAATACAACAATTAACCGCAAAAATAAGGAAGGTGTAGCCTTAACAAAATATCACTGTAGATACTTTTACTTATAATTATAATATAATTATAATATAATAACATTATGATTACAATTACTATAATTACGAAAAATCTTTCAAAACATTTGAAGATAAATTCACAAGAAATATAATTTTGATAACTTAGAAGCCGTGTATCCCTAATCGTTATTATTTTAATCATTTAAACCATTGTTTTATACACAAAATGTTTCTTGTTGAATCGATAACTGAATACAAGGCACAAAATAATGATATAAATATTGAAAATAAATCATGCAAAGTTTCCAAATATGTTAAATATTCTTCAACTTGGTCTCTTTCACTTAATTATTATTGTATATGAATATAAGTTTACAATGATCATGTATCATTAATTATGTTTAAGTAACATTCATTTATGTTATTTGAATTGATCAAATTCAAAAACAAAAAATTGATCAAATAGCTTTAAATCTAAGAAAAAATATTTTTATAAAATATTATTACATAATCGAAAGAGATAAAACTAATAATAGCTCTATAATAATTAAAACTACTTTATAAAAAATATTTATTTAAAACTATTTAGTAATTTTACATAATATGGTTTTTCAAGCTATCTTTCAAAAATTCTATAAATTTTATACTTTGCAGGTTCCTCGTAAATTCTCGAATAAGTTGACGATAATTTGTGTTTATATTTGCAAAATTTATTTGCAAAAAAAAAACATAAAATTTAATTATTGATCGTCAAACAACATGCAAACTGTAGATGAAATTTTATTTAAGATTGCAAATTAGTCTTAATTAAGGATAAAGAACAATGGTTTTTAATTAAAACTTTGAAGCAAAAAATTGGTGAGCAAATTTTTTTAATTCGATAACTGATTTTTTATCATGTTTAAAAAGGTTTTCGAATAAGATGAATAATATTATGGTTTTAATTCAACAACAAATAGCGATTTGATATTCGTATCGTAAAAATATCGTCAAAATGTAATTATATGTTGAAGATAAATAAATTACACTATATAAAATTACAATTTACTAAAATTTAAATAAATTAAACATATTTTTAAATTTTATGTTAAATTTATTTTATAAAGTTTAAAAATAAAGGATACAAATTAAAATACAAAGCTCTAAATAAGATAATTGATCAAATTTCTAAAAGTAAAAGTTTTGAAATATATTTTTATTAACTCACCGGTGGAAGATTTGTTGTGCCCGTTATCATTGCGTATTGTCGAAATACATCATTTGGTTCAGGTCCAAGGAAAAAAAATACGTCAATATTTCCTGCTTCTGACATCCATTTGGTTTGGACTCGACGAGCGTCCGAATCTGTTGTTACACTTTCAGGCTTAAAAAATGATCTTATTCTTCTCAGGAATGACTGAATAATCTAGCATAAGAAAACACAAAACACCTGCTAATACACAACAAACTGCGATATCGCTAGCAGTAGCGATGAGCGCTCAAACCATAGTGTATTTAAAATTCGAAAGTTCAAGCAGTAATTAGTTGTATGTAAAAAATATATATTGTTAGCAAAGAAGTAATCAGCTGCATAACATTCGACATAAGCTTATACGTGAAAATGATATTTACAAGAATTAACTTGAAATTTTAATAGCCTTATGATAATGTTTCTAATTTAAAATGAATATTAAAATTGTTTAAAATTCAAAATATTTCGGATAACAGAAAACTAGCTAATTAATTATTTTTAAAAGTAACAAAATTTTAAAAGCATTTCAAAATATAAGAAATATCCACAAAATAATAAGCTCAATTTCTTAAATTTAATGTTTTGTCTTTAATATAGTTTCACATGTTTTGTCTATAGCTTATACTTTTACATAAAGCTAACATTTGACTACAGTTTAATATGTTTTGTCTATCATTCAATATGCTTTGTCTGATTTTGCTTACTGCGTTTCTTACGATGAGATGACAAAAACTCAAAAAGAATTTACATTTCATCAGAAAAATTGTAACAAGTATAAAATGAATTTTCATTGCACGATTAAAGTAATATAACGAAAACAAAATGTTAAATCAATTACTCTGATTATGAAATTGCTTACTGATAGGCTTCACTGTTCTTTGGCAAACAAGATTTGATCAAATTATTATAATCGAAAATGTTTTTAACTCACTGTTCAAAAGACACGTTTACTACGAGTAAACATTTCTACAAAATATATTGTACTCCAACATAAAAAGGAATCTGAAATTTTGATAACAATCAAAAACGCACAAGAAATTAAGGAAATTTTGAAATTTGGGTATTACTAGTGTGCACATAATGATTAGTCTTTATTATTCACAAACGCGTTCACAAATTAAAAAAAAATTGACAAATTTAATAATTGGCCCCATTTAATTGATAAACACGCAAAAATGAAATATAATGTAATGTTGTTCGCTGGTGAACGTATAGAGATTAAAAAACCAATGTTTATAAGATGTTTAAACAACAATGTTTAAAAGATGACTAGTGGCGACAGAAAAAGAAATAGAAATTTACAAAATTAAAAGATAAGTGCAATTGTTATCACGGCATACAGCAGAAAGCAATTTTATACCGTTTGATGATCTGTATAATTGATATCAATCCACGTTTCAGCAGCGTTCAACCATAAAATACCGTTCGTGTTATTCGAACTAAAAATCAATTAGCTTTATATTAATAAAAACTGAAAAAAAATCTGATTATTTATAATTTAATCAAATTGAAAACCTCTGGAAGCTTTCTTTTTCAAAAATGACAAATTTTGCTGAAATTAAAGCTCAAAATATTAAATATTTCTAGCATTCTATTAAATACAGAGATCTTGTAAGTTTAAAACACGACACTAATTTAGAATTTTAAATGTTTTCGCGCTTAAAATATAAACATATAAAAACTTTGTTCGAAAGTTAATAACATTTAAAATTATAAAATGTTACAAAAATTCACTTGGATGATGTTCCGTCGAAGTAATTAATTTAGCAAATTTTGTATTAGTATATACAAACACTTGTAATAAATCGTTGTCTTTTATACTAAATTGATAAGAAAACAATTTCATAACAAATAAAGAGCATACTAAAAGCGTAAAACCGTACTTTCAAATCTTACGTCAGAATTACGTCAGAATCACATTCATCCTATGCAATTACACTTCTCAAGAACAAAAAGGCGACCAGGATAGATAAAAAACAATCCGTCACGATGTTGGATGATGGGAGGTGACGTTTGACAAGGCTCTTTCAGCCACTGGAACCGCTGTCTCTGTGTATGAATATCTTAGTGACATAATAGGGAGTGATCGGTTGTTCGACAGGGTGATTCGATTACAATCAACTTATGCAAATTAATTATTTTTGACTGCTTTCAAATCTTGTTTATTTTATTTTTTAGTATAAAAATTAAATTATTCGATGGATTCCATTGAAGGCATTTACGCGAAACAGTTAAACAAAACGGCTGTCGACATGTGGACACGATAAATGATAAAGAATATCATAAATTATTAAAATCCTACAAAGAAAATCTATACAATTTGGTCTAGATATAAAATAAAAAAATTGTTCTTCACAAAACTATTGTTGAAATTTTTATCGAATATGCTGTTTAATTGGACGAACAAAGATAATATTAAATGGCGTAAAAACAAAAACAAATCATAATTGTCGATAAACGCAAATGATCAGGTGTATTAGCAAGAACAAAACAAATAAATTTGAAATGTTTGGGGTCGTTAAAATAACGAAGACCGTTAAATATCTTAAAGATTGTATCTTTTAATGCAAAAAGCTTAGGTGATTTACAATAAATAATTCGGGTAGAGTAAAGTTCATCGTGTTTTATTAAAACATCATATTTCCATTGTAAAGCTATTAAATTTTAATTGTCGAAGTTAAATTATATTATGGGCACAAATCAAAAATGCCAAAAATAATGGCCAGAAATGTCCACAAATGTATAAATCAGCAACTTAAAACAGCTACATATATTTTAGTTTTAAACTCAAAGTAAACAGTCTTATTTTACATATGTAAAAAAGGACTAATTTTACATAAATAGGACTAATTTCTTATTTTAAATAAGACTAATTTTTCATAAATTTACATATTTTACATATGTATTTGGTTTGAAAATTATCAAACTAAAAGTAGAAACGATCAAATAAAAGTTGATGAATATCGGAATAAAAAAGATAAACTTTATTAGCAAGAAACATAAATTACGCAATTTAAACTGATCATTTAATTAAGCATTTAATAAAACGTTAAAAGTAGAAATGATTAAAACATGAATTACTTGTGAGATATCATATACGGTACTGATCCGTATAAGGCCATTTGATTAGAAGTTTCGTAGTTACATACATCCATATTGTGTAATCTGTAAGGATCACTCTTACTGAAGGACAGAAAATTGCTAATTATAAAAATAAAATAGTAGTAGTTTTGCCTCACCTGGTACATCGTAATTTAAATTGATCAGCGTGTTCTGGAATTCCATAAACATGATGAGTATTCCAAAATGTAATATCAACACCTACGGATGTGTGACCTAAAAGCACCAAATATTTAGTCATATAAATAATAAATATCAAAAATAAAGAATTGTTTTTAAATAATATATTATTTTTGAATATTAACTTTAACATTAAGAATTAATGTTAAATTAATTTTAACATTTTATTAATTATTGTTAACTTAGGTAATGAGATAAGTTACAATCTGTTTGTAAGACGTGTAAACAATGTTGTATTGAATCAAATCAGCTAACTGAGTCTACGTATTTAATATAATTATAGTAAAATAAACAAAACATAATAATGCTAAATCAAAATTTAATAATTAAATAATAAAATTAAATAATTGTTTTTAGATTTTTTATAATTTAAATCAAGTTAAAAAAAAATTGATATTTAAAATAAAAGTCATTTTTATGAATTGATTAATAAATATCAGACGTTGTATCAGAATGCAAAAAAAAATAATATATGAACGAAACCCGAAATCAAAATAATTTTTGAATCGAAATATAACCAATTATTTATTATATAGTGAAGCACGCGCATAAAAGGATGTTATCGGTTTCTTAAATATATCTAAATATTTCTCGTTATTTCGACAATGTATATCTTCGCTATTTTCAAGTATTGTAATCACTTATAAGTTGTCTTTAAGTTGTCTGTGTGATTATTACTTAAATGTACAACGCTGATTTATTCATTTATTTTATATTTGAAAATGTGCTTACATAGTAGAACTAAGAATCGAACATAATCAAAATGTGACTTCTGAATATAACTATATAAAAATGTATAATTTTCTAAATGTACACACACATAAATCTTGCTAATTCAACAATCACAAGAGACGAGTGTGTGCTGTATAAAAAGTAGCTCTGTTTTCATACATCAAGCAATAGTAAAAGATTATATGATATTATCTTACAAAATATGTAGGACACTATATCAAAATATTCTGAAGTCCAAGATATAAGTCCAAACACGTTTTTTATAAAATTGCACAAAACTCTATTGTAGACCATTCAAGAGCGACATTACTATTTAGATCAAAGAGCGATCATACCATTTTCAAATGGTCATATTTGATGACCAAATGGTCGTTTCATATGTCGATTTTCAAATGGTCATTGCACTCGTTTGAAAAATTTGTAATGATGTGACAAATAGAGACAAATTAAAAATAACTTAATTGCAGTATGCATTCGTGAACAGCAAAGTAAAATCAACATTTCCAGCAAATTAATATTGCGACACTTTCAAAGTTAAGAACGCAACACTCGAAATATTATAACACAGTTATAATATTATAACACATCATGCATTATTTAATTAATGTTTTGATAACATCAATTTAATAAACGTTTGACATCAACTTTTGTACTCTTTTATATGTACTACAGATGATTGAAAAAATTATAAAACCATATTGGTATATTAAAAACTGGGGTAATTTATAGACAAATTTGGTAAAATTCACCAAATATTACTTACAGAATGGATTCGTATCATGGTGGCCATTGAAATCTTCGGAACAAGACTGTCTAACATTAACATCTTCCTACGAAAAAGCAGATAATATTATGGACGCTGTACGAACAAAAAAACTAAAAAAGGCATCTATAGAAGAATAGAAGACAGTAACAAGTTTACGATCAATGAATGCCCAAACTTATATCAAGTAATAAGTCACATGATTATTGGTTAATTTGAAATATTTATAGTAGCAATATATTCTAAAAAATACCAACAGTAATAATTATTTTTGTGTACAGAGAAAATATTTAATTATTTATTAATTATGTTTTTGTTACATCCGCTGCTGCTACAATGCTGGCTACGGCCAATTTGTGTTTTCATGATAGCACTTTGATGTAACGCTCTTTTGTTGTTACCGCTTGAACACTATTTAACCTTCATTTGTTTTGTAAAAAAGCATCGTTTGTGAGCACAATGTTTTCACTTCGAAACAAAACAGTTTTCTTGATAATTATTTTAATTAAAAAATATTAGATTTTATAATATTATTTTTTAATATAATATTATTTATATTATTTATTGTATTATTTTATATTATTTTTATTTATATATTAGTTATTATTTTACATAATTATTTTTGTTTACCGCAGAATATTTAACCACAACAAATCTTTCACTGCTAAATTGCAAAAGACCATTTTATATAACATACCCCAATTTTACAAATAACTTTATTTAAGCCGTGAAGAAATATACTCTGAGGAAAAGCATTATTAACTTCACTTACAGAGAACAGTTAGGAAATAGCCTCAGGGAATTACATTAGTATATATAAAACTAGCCTTATGAATATATAGATTAAAACAATGATTTCTATTGTTCAAGAGCAAAAACAGAACAGCTAAATGTGTTCAAGTAAAAGACACAACAACTGATTATCACTTAGAAGCAAAACAAACAAGTAAAACTAATAAAACGTAGAATAAGAAGTAAAAATAAACACAATATACCATTGTAGTATTATATATGAATACATACTTTGATGTATGAACATAAATAAATTTTTGAATTAGTACCAATGTAATAAAATGAATGTTTGAAAAAATGAATGAGTAAAACAGTAAACAGCAGAAAGTAAGCACATTTAGGTCCAAGGTAAAATAGTAAAATTTAGTAAGAATCTAAAATAAATTGCAATTATAATAATACAATATATATTTTATTAAATTTATTTTATTTTAATACAATTATAATAGATGCTCTTTATATTCATCAACTTACAAATGCTAGCGATGAAATGTTTTAATTAAAAATTATAAAAAATGTTCATTTAAATCGTTTGCATGAAGCAACACGTTTTGTACTAAATATAGATTAAAAATTTAAAATTTTTAAATATTATGCTTATATCCTGATATTTTATAAATAGATAAATGTTAATATATAATGTTTTGGGATAAAATGCTATTATAAACAAAACCTTTATACTATATAAAACTATATAGATAGAAATAGATAGAGTTATTTATATATAGTAAATATATATAACTATATAAATTTTGTCAATTTAGATGTCCTCTTTACGATATAAGTAAACTATTAACTTTTAAATCAATATAAGTATTATTGATAATTTGACAATATTTAATATTATATAAAATAATATTCATTCACAGAAGCATTTTCGATTTTTAAATAAAAGTATAACTTATATTTCATATATATTAATTTGCATGATTTGCACATTAAGATAGCAGTCATTTATGATCCTACCATTATATCTTCATTCTGGCTCGAATCATTGATGGGATTCTTTGTGTTCGATTGATGACTAAATAAATACGAAACAAACAATAATCTAATTCACCGAGAGTAAGCTGTTTTCTATTAAGAAATTAATTATAATTAAACTAAATAAACAGCCTTTATTAAAAGCATTCTATCAATCAAAATATCCGGTTTTACAGTCAAAATGTCTAAGTTTGCAACCAAAATGTGTGCTTTGCAATCAGAAAGTGCAATGCTGCCCTAAATGGCTTTAGAAAATTCTAATGATAATAGGAAAAGAATCGCAGTCAAAGTTGATTAAAGTTGATCGCTAAACAAACGTTAAAGGAAATCTTAACCAAAGAGGGTAGCTGTGTAGTGATTTCTAAACATGTGAATTGTTAATTTTTCTAGTATACATTATAGCACTTTATTATAAAACAATATCAATAGTGTCCTTGAACAAAATCAAAATGTTATTTAAAATTTTGATTCTTATTTTGATTTTGAAATCAAAATTTTTAAATTTTGATTTTTTTTATTTTAAAATTTTTAAAATGATAATTTTAAAAATTAAAAATCTAAAGATTTTTAAATTAAAAATTTAAAAATCTTCCCCTTCAACGGTTTCAACTTTATTTACTTATAAATGTAATTTGTGTAAAGATTTATTATATGCGCATGCTGAATATCGGGTTAAAATAACAAAATATTTGAAAACATATAAATGGAGATATAAGTTTAGCTTTTAATGTACAAACATCAGTTAATAATTAAAATCTAAGGATTTAATAATTATTTGATTATTAATAATTAAAATTTAATTATTTCAATAATAAAATTTAAATTCAATTATCTGATTAAATTACTATTAATATATTAATTCAATTATTTAATTTAATTAATATTCAATAATTTAATTAATATTAATTAGCATTCAAACATTACGTTTGAATGTTAATTATTCAAACCTAATGATTTAAAATTTTCGTTCACACTCAGAAAAAATGTGTTACTTCAATTATATTTCTGAAGATTTAATATTTAGCCAAAATTGCTGATTATCGTTATACTAATAAAATTAAAATGCCCTATCTCATTTTATATTATGAATATAAATATAATTTATGTTAATGAAAATGTATTTTAAAAGATTAAGATTACAAGATTTGAACTTAGTATATGTTAGAAAGAAAACGAGTTACCTTCTAATGTTGATATTGAAAAAAGGCAAATGTGTACAATAGATTAAAGAGATTTAACTTACATTCAAATGATTATCGTGGTTGGATTTATGTTAAAATGGCAATTTAAGTATAGGAAGCATAAAAATTGTTTGCAAATATTCAAAATCGAATTCGTCTAATAGTGACTTAATGGGGATCAAAGAGTATACATATGTAAGATATCGTTTTTAATTAATATTTTCACATTTGTAAAATCAGTTAAAATAAATTTGTAAAGCAATGTTATTTTTAAATAATTTTTCAATTGAAGACACTTACGTATGTTCGCTTGATTGCTGCGTTGGATTGAAAGTTTCGTAATTAAGTAAGCCTTCGGAATTGAGAGATATAATATCCTCATTGTCTTTCTGCATTAGAATGGCAAACGGTCTACTGGTTATTAGAATCCTAAATCTACCATTTACCAACTGCACTTCAAATTCACTATGTTTATCGATGAAACACCTAAAATAGCAAAAATGATACATGAATAATAAAAAGTAAAGGAAGTTTAATTATCAATGAAAATAGATCAGCATCCGTATGTTAATAGAGATGACTAAGTACTCCACGATTCATATAATCCCGAGTACTTACTTTCTATAGGAAAGTGCATTTTGTTTTAATGCCTCTATTGGAATGTATCGTTTCTTAAATGGATTCGCTTCGAGCATTTGGAATCTGAACGTTGAATCTGCCAGACAGGACAGCTTGCCAATAAATTCAGTTGCATCAACATCTGAATATATTGGGAATTGAATAGTTGCATCTTCATTTTCAGTTGAAAGACTATTGAGATTGGCACGAAAATTAGCTTGTCCAGCTTGTGTTCTTCTTTGCCGCCTAAAAAATAACTATACATTTTAAGAGATAAAAATTAAAACACAAAACTTAATTTAAAATCCTATTGTTTCTAAGATTTAAAAGATAATTGGCAGGGCAATTGAAAAATTTGTCTCCGCCATTTAAGAATTGTGCCAGCGTACAAGCCAGTAAAAAAGCGACCCAGCCAGATTTTAAAATATTTTATTTTGAAAATGAAAACTAATTGGGATAAAAGAAACAGAAGCATACAATTATCGCTAGGAAACTGAAATATCCGTTTTAACAACGACAATATTCTGTGGGCGGATGCCTTTTCTTCTCTCAACAATAACGTAAACTGACATCCTCGACTCTCTTTCAAATTTATAAAAGCATACAATTTTGTCTTGTAAATTTAAAGTATTTACACTGGATAAATACTTGCTCAGAACCTCAATAGATTTCATTTCGGACATGTAATAGTGTTTAATTGTGATCTTTATTAATCGAAGTCAATTTAACACAGAGTAACCGTTTTATCTTTCAAATTTATTTAAGGTCAGTGTATATTCAATGGAAGTCAATGTATGTGAAAGGGTCGAATAAGCAAAATAGCTAGATATCACCTCCTTGATCATTTTGGAACAACTACAATGGACTTAACGATGACTGGGATTATTTATATAGGTATTTGCAAGAAAATACCCACTACAAACAAAATTGAGCACATAAATGATATATTTTAAAGTTTGAAACAACTTGCTCTTCAACGGTTTCACGATAAAAGACTTGTATTGCTACATTACTTTTGAAGAACAATTAGCTCGAAACTTTAAAATCATAACAGATCTACATGATTTTGTATGAGTCATGCCCTATGAGTCCAAGTCATGGCTAAATCCCTTTTGGACCAGTGTATGGTCAAATTAAAATGTGCTTAAAAAGTATTTAAAAGATACAGAATCATATTACTATAAATAAATTAGCAAAGTCATCTTTGATATAAACGAAAAATTTGAAATTACACCCAAAATATTAAAACTTACTGGCAGAAATTTGATTGTTTACAAGTTTTAAAATCCTCTCGTTTGACAGCTTCGTATAAATAACAACAACAAATTAAAATTATGAGCAAGATATCGCATAGGACTGATCGATAGGTCAATTTCATAACAACAGCTGTAAATTCGAATATTTTCCGATATATATTTATTTATCTTAATAAGAATAAATACATAACAGAAACATAAGTCTGGAAAACATTGAACAGTAGTTTTCAATGCCTATTCAAATGATAATTTTTCTTTTAAAAATATACAAAATATCCCGAACGAGCAAAAGTGAACTAAATTGAGAGAGATACATGAAAAACGATAATGTAAAAAGAATAATCCAAAAGCCTAAATTTAAAATGCACTTGTCAAGATAACGTAACTGAAGGAAAACAAAATCGTCGTCATTTTTAAACCAAATATTAAAAGAAACGACTTTTAAAAGCTGTTTCAGCAAATATAGTATAGTATATTTGGTAAATATATATAGTAAATATAGTATAGTATATAGTATAGTATATAGTATATTGTTAATATAGTATTTATTGTTAAATTAAGAATTAATAATTTGTATAATATAATATATAATATTATTATAATATTATGTGCGATTTACATATTAATCAGAACACTTAACTGGTAATACATAAATTTATAAACATGAATATATTAATCTTAGAAGGAAATTTTATAATCCAGTATTTTTATGAAGGTATAAATAGTATATCATATATATAAATAAAGATTGAATGCCATCAGAAGGAACTGATAGGTTGTAAAAATTCGGAATCTATTCCTCAACTCCACAACGATACAAATATAAGCCAATGATGGATTCTCAATAATGTAATGTGATTATTTAGAGAAATATCACATTCAAGCATAGAGTAAGTCGCATGGCTTGGAAAAAATGAACGTTATGAAAATATCCAATCTTTTGGTTTCTACAAAAAATACAGAGAAATATGCAGAGAAATATAATCAGCGTAATTTGTAATTACCAACTTCGCCAAGGCCGGTCCTAAGCCCGGCTAAAAAAGGAGGAGGATTGATGTCAGGAAGGACATCCAACTGAAAAATACCGTACAAACCATTACCATGATGAGGCAGCAAACTCGGCTAGTGCTTCCCCTGTAAGCGACGAGCAGAGATCTCGCTTAGTCACTGTGAAGTCAAAGAACGAGCAAAAAGTAAGAAACTTGGAAACAGTAGCGGATCGAGGGCGGTGGAAGATACTCATTACGGCGTGCGACACCGAATATGGATAAGCATGAAGAAATAAGAATTTGTAATTACTAAATGAAATTATTACTTTTGAAAACTTTCATTGCATATATACAAAGTTATTGAATGTATTTATCTATTTAAGGGACTAAATTGGGTGTGATGAGTGACGAGTGCTTAACTTGTCCGCTTGAGACAAAGTTGCGACAAAGTTACACGGTTAAGTAAAATATCCGATGCACGGCCTGAAAATATTAAAAGTCAGTTTTATTCTCCTAACTATGAGGCGTTTTGTTCCGATTGAGCAATTTAGAGTTTAAATTTTTCGTAAACCAGATAAAATGTTAGGGTAATACCAGATCCACAAAGTATATATGATTTACAGATAACAACATTACATGTGGAATCGTTCACTATTAATATAACTTTAAAATTCAAATATGATATCACTTTTATCTATATTATTATAAGAACGAAGAAGAAGAAAATATCCTTTATTTGATAATAATTCTATATTTCGATAGCTTCTGCTATCATCATCAGGATTCCAAAAAGTGTTTCACGTGAAACTTTTTTGTAATCCTGATGATGATAGCAGGAGCTATCGAAATATAGAATTTTAATCAAATAAAGGATATTTTCTTCTTCTTTCCAGTAATAATATATATTTAAAATGTTAGAAGATTGTGGATTTAGTATTTATTATCACTTTTATCATCAAATGATGATACATATATTTATGAAAGCTTTTACTGAGTCACCATAATGTTGGATAACATGGATTTTATCGAGTAAGTATGATTCAAGAATTGGCTGTAAGAGTAAGCATATGGGCATTTGATATGGAGAATTTGCGGGTATACAGCGCTATGGCAGTTAGGTACGTAATCTATTGAATGAGTATTGACTTTCTTGGAACAAACAAAATCAAAATAGCTATGCTTCTCAGGCGACTTTTTTATCAGTTGTGCAATTATTCAGCTTGACAAGTTATCGATTGAATGCGTTGAGAAGATGATTGTTGATAACTGAATTAAATTTATATGTTGTGAGAAAAGGAAAGTTTTATCACCAGTGAAATGTGATAAAGAGTCATTGGTATATGTGCTAGTGTTAGGTTATTGCTTGATTAGGATTCACGATTGAGATTGATTATGTTCAATTGAGGACATCATTGATCAAAGAGCATCAAACAGATAATGTCGATGTTCAGTTAGTATGCAATAGATTTGATTTAGTTATTTGATAGAGTTGTTTGAGTTATGGGTAGCAATTTGACGCCATATCATAATATAACATATTGGTGTATCCCAGCATCAGTAGTAATTAGATTGATGTCAAAACCTCGGTTTTAGTTATTAGCATCACAACCTTAAAAAAGGATTTATTTTAACGTGGCAAATGCGTGCCAGCGACGCTTACATGACCACAACAAAACAAGACTGTGAATCAGGTGTCGAGAAGGTGTGAACGGAGGAGGTGTTTGAATGTGATAAAGGAGGGGGCGCGGCGGACGTCGAGAGGGAGTTGATTCCAGGCGAGTGAGGCGGCGACGAGAAAGGATCGGAGACCGTAGTTGTTGGAGTAATTAGGAACGTGGAGTAAGAGGGTATGACAGGAACAAAGCGATAGCGAGGTGGGGCGAGTATCGTCTAAGAAAGGAAGGTTGATGAACGATGGAGAGCCGACAGCGATAACGAAAGGTAACGAGAAGGCGGAGTTTGATGCGGATGTGGATGGTGGGCTAGGAGAGTTGGGCAAAATATGTGGATGTGTGGTCGAAGCGACGGAGACGAAAGAGCACTCGAACGACGGTGTTGATTATTCGTTGTAGGGGTAGGATGATGGATTTTGGAGAATTGGCGAAAAGGCTAAGGCAGTAATCGATTTTAGGGAAAAGAAGCGATGAAAGAAGAGACATACAAGAACGGAAGTCGATAAGGGGGCGGATACGGCGGATGTCACGGAGAATTAAGTTAGATGAGCGGACCTTGTCACGGACGAAGGGTTTAAGGGAAAGGTGATCATCGAAATAGAAGCCTAAGAAAGTGAGATTGTGGACTATGGGGATGATCGATGAGGCAAAATATACAGTGGGAGGAGATATGTTTGGTTTACGGGGAGGATCCACATTATTTTGGACTTTTCGGGGTTTAGAACGAGATGGAGATTGGAGAGACGTTTGTAGATAGAGAAAGACAGTTGGAGGCAGAAATGCCGATATCGTGTATGCGATGTGCGGGTGCATGAGCATAGATTAGAATGTCATTGGCGTATTGCATGACCTTAAAGGAGTAAGGTTTGATAAACGGAGATAGATCGCCAAGCAGAAGAGAGAAAAGCAGGAGACCTAGGACTGAACCTTGTGGGACACCGCAAAAAATAGGGATGGGAAGGTAGGATGATGAATTAGAACAGTCGCGAAAGGAACGGAGGAGGAAGAAAAGCCGTAATCATAACGAAGGCGAGAAAAGAAGGACGGAGTGGTCGACAATGTCGAATGCGGAGGAGAGGTCGAGGGAGATGAGAACACTATATCGAGCCTTGTCTCGAGAAATGAGTAAGTCGTTGTACACTTTTATGCATGCGATTTCTGTCGAATGATAAGAGCGGAAAGCGGATTGGAAAGGAGTGTACAGATTGGATGAGGAGAGATAAGCGTTGATTTGTATTAAGATGAGGCGTTCTAAGAGCTTAGAAAGAGTAGGGAGTAGTGAAATGGGGCGATAGCTAGAAGGAAGGGAGGGGTCGAGCGATTGCTTCTTAAGGAGGGGACGAACGATTGCGGATTTCCAGTGTGAAGGGAAGATACGACTGCGGATGGACGAGTTAAACAAGGTTGTGAGAAATGGGGATATCGATGAGCATATAGATTTTAATATGTGAGTAAGCAGGGGATCGGCAGTTGAGGTTTTGTTGGGCAAGGACATGAGGACAGATGATACTTCTGTAGGTGAAAAAGGGAGAAGATGAAAGAGTTCCGGAATGATGAGGCTAGACTGGGCAGAGTGGGATAGGATGGTTACCGGGGTGTGAGAGAGCAACGTGGATACTTTAGTCTGGAGAAATGACGAATAATCATTGGCATTGATGTTGCACGGCGAAGAGGAGCGAGCAAGGATTGAGTTAAAAGTATGTCAGAGAGCCTTAGAGTTGAATGAAGTGATGATTTTATGCTGCCAGAAGGAGTTGCATTTGGTACGTAGTAGGTTGAGATGAGACCGGCGAAGAGCAAGATAGGAATACGGAAAGACGGATTGATCGAGCGGAAATAACGCCTGAGAGAGCGGTAATAGGCTCGAAAAGCATTGAGGAGCCGACGCTTTGATAGTAGGCATTGGATATCAAACCATTGCGCACGGTGCAAGCGACGGTGTGGGTGAGACTTGAAAGGCAAGAGAATATCGAGAGTGGATGTGAGTTCAGAGTCGAAAAGAAAGGCGAGATCGTGAGGAGATATGTTTTTGTGAGTAATGATAGAGACGATTTGAGTAAGGCAGAACATAGAAGGAGGAGATCAAGATTTCTCCAAGGGCGACGTAGGATTGTAGGTGTGTGAGGAGGGGTGTGGTTGTGAGTGAGATCAAGGGTGATAAGAAAGTGATCGGATAGACCAGGATCAGAGATGGACAGTGAGGTGTAGGCAGCAAAATGATCGGGGACAGCGATGATGTCGAGTGCCCCACCAAGTATATGTGTGGGGCAGTGGAGATTAGTTTGTAATTGTAGTTGGATAGAATGTTGATGAACCTGATGGAATCCGTGGAAGAGGGGCGGTCTAGGCGGATATTGAAGTCGCCTAGAACGAGTGAAGGGATTGAGGACAAAGAACAATGAGAAAGGAGGTCAGCAAGTTCGTTAAAAAATAAGGCTGTAGGAGCTGATGAACCAGGACGGTATACAATGGCGAGATCTAGAGTGATCGGGTTAGAATAACGACAAGTGGGCAATTCAAAAGAGCAAGGACTGAATGGGGGATTGATTTTGCGAAGAGACGCGGGGTGACGCGCGAATGCGACGATGCCGCCATGATTAGAGAATTTAGAAGGGCATGAGCTGAGGGGCGGGCGGATTCGACTAAGGAGCAACCGGTAGAGAGCAGACGGCGAATGGAAAGGTCGTCGGAATCTGAGTGCCAGGATTCGGTGAGGCAGAAGAGATCGATGGATTGCTTGGTGAATAGGTAGAGGATAAGATTGGATTTATTGAGAATAGATCTAGTGTTGAGGAGACCGAGGCGGAAACCGTGTGTTGTGGCGAAAGAGTCTAGTGGAGAAGACACATAGGAGAGATGGAGCGCCATCGAATTTTTGGACGGGTGTGGACAACTTGAAAATTTCCGTCTATGTTTCGGATGGAGAGTGATGTTTCGCCGTTTTCCTCGCGACGGCGTTTTTCGATGCGGGCTGAAGAGATTTGAGCGATTTCAGAAGGGGCGCGATCGGGGAAAATTCGAGTGGTTGAATATGACATGAGTTTAAATCGTTGAGAGAGGACAGAAGACGCGTGAGAGCAATGCTTGAAAACAATTTTTAGGAGAGAGGGCCGGGAAAGATTAGATTGAGAAGATTTGTTTAGACGGATGAATGCGACAGGAGAAATGTCCTTGAAAAAGGATGGTTTATCTGCAGGGACAATAGACGAGAGGATGGATCTGAAGGCGGAAACATCGTGGTCTAGACGTGCTTGTGGAGATAAGGAGTTAGAAGGCGTGATATTAGTGACAATGACACAACGATCGCGAGAAGCAAAGCGCTTCCGTAAAGGAGGACGACTGACGTGAGTAGGTGAGATCACGATAGGAGAGTTGGCAGTTGAAGATTTGGAGGGAGTTGGTTTGACGACGGGAGACATAGAGGATAATGATAATAAAGAGGGTGGCAAGCGATGTGAGGAAAGGTTATGAGTGGAAGGAAAGTGGAGGTTGGTGGAGGTGATTTTGATTGATGGATGCAAGTTATTGAGAAACGAAACGAGAAGGACGAGACGTGGGGTGTCGGGGAGTAAAGATGACATTGAATGGGAAGTGTATATGGTGGCAGGGTAGGTGGGTGGAGAAAGGACATTAGAAACGACGGGGGTAGTTTAAGTTGACGTGTTGGATGCTGATATGTGCTTATTGGAAAGGTTGCAGAGGATAATGATAATAAAGAGGGTGGCAAGCGATGCGAGGAAAGGTTATGAGTGGAAGGAAAGTGGAGGTTGCTGGAGGTGATTTTGATTGATGGATTTTGATTAATACATTGTCTTAGTTTAGGAAACGCATGCATGAAGTCAACAAAAGTTTCAATCCTTTAAGCATATTTTGCAAACCATCACTTACTTGGCTTAGTAACAATCGCAAATAATATGAGTGTTTGAATGATCCTTTGTTAATCATTCAATGACAGTGAAGTTTACACTTCGTGCATTAGATTCTTGAAGGTGAAGTATGCATCAACGAACTTGAATTTACTGATTCATGTGTGGAAGTACGATATTTTTCAAACTTATCTCTTATTTGTAAGAAATACATCTAATGCTGTTCGATTAATAATTGTTGCTTATCAATAGAAGTTGTTGACTGCTCATCGATTGTTGATTGATCAATTGTGTTTATTAGTGAAAGATTCGTTGTAATTACATAAAAGCAGAATCGTTTAAGTTTTTATATTATGATTTGTAATAACGGCAATATCGATATATGACATTTATATATCAACAAATTCACTCATCGACTTATTAATGGTCCATGAGAGGCGGTTGTTGAAACCCCACTGTACGAAGCAGTCGCGACAACATCTGCCCACCTCTCATGACTTGATTCGTTATCGTAAAGAAGAGGATACGCTGCTTCGAAGGAAATTCCACTTTGATCCTATCAGAGTGGCTTTTTTCAGACAGCTATCCAACGCTTACCCCGAATTGGTAATGAGAGTCTAACCAAATTTAATTCCTACCTCTCTGCGCAAGCTACCGCGATGCTTTCGACAACTTACAAAGGTCGTATTTACAATCCCACTCCGACAAAACTCAAGACCTTAGCATATAAACTTCGTCTTCCCGACCTCTCTGCTTCTGCCAGGCAAGTTATCTCGAAAGAATATTTGAGAACTAGATATAGGTTCCAACTGGGTAAGGATAGGGCAAGTATCCTTTAGTCCAACCCAGGCTTCATTCGGGCAGATATTCAAGAAGGAGAAGTTTGTCTGTTGGAGGGATAGAGCCTTGGGATTGATTGGAAAAATAGGTCTTGATAATGTTCTGGAGCAGTCACTATCCTACACAATTATGGAGCCACTCAATCGCCTCAACCAATCCCGCCTTGGGAGACTTCAGGAGTAGAGATATATCTGTCACAGATATTATTAACTCCTTAGGGCCTCTTCCAGGCACCTCCAAATCCGTCGCTCCACTCTCTTTTCGTGTCTGTCAGCTTTTGACAGCCAAACAAAGAAAAGAAGTGGCCGTCACAATGCTATTAGCCGCCCCATCCGATGTGGCCGGCATCAACATAAATAGACGAATTTTTATTCCAAAAAGTTTCCGGTCTCTTGTCCTAAAGACCTGCGTCCGATTTTGTATCAACATTCCCTCGTGTCAATCTACGAAAAAGCGCTTGCGCGTAGAATCCGCGATCATCTGAATAGAAGAAATTTAATCCCTCCAGTTTCTATGGGTTTGTTAAAAATCGGTCGGTTCATTCAGCGGTAGGTGAAGTGCATCAGTTTTGTCAGGAGAATAGTCATCAACTTGCTGTGGCTGTTTTCCTTAATTTTTCTGCTGCATTTGATCGCATCTCCATTCCTTTTGTTATCTCTTCTCTCAGGTCCCTCGGGTTAATAATAATACAAATTTATTTAATGTGGCAAATGCGTACAAGCTGCACGCTTACAAGTCCACAAACAAAAATGAAAAAGTCAAGCAGATAAATTGTTTAAATGGGATCGGATTTGTCGTTTGAAGCACGGCAGGGAAGTTGATTGGCGTATATGAATGGGCAGATGGTTCCACGATAGAGGAGCAGCCACCAGGAAGGAGCGGAGTCCAAATGAGGTAGAGTAGTTTGGGACATGTAAAAGAAGGGAATTACAGGAACGCAATGAACAGTAAACAGGACGATAATTATCAAAAGGAAGGTTGAGAAATGAAGGGGTATGAAAAGTTACAAGGCGGAAAGCAACGATAAGAAGACGAATTTGAACACGACAATAAATTGTAGGCAAATCGAGAGAAGCAAGATGGTAGGATGTATGATCAAAACAACGAAGACGGAGGAGAATTCGGACAGCTGCGTTGACGATGCGTTGTAGGGGAAGAAGAGTGGATTTAGGTGAGTTGGAAAAAAGACTAAGACAATAATCGAGTCTAGAAAAAAGGAGAGAAGATATGAGAGTCATACAAGAAGGGAAATCGATCAATCTACGAACTTGACGGAGGTTGCGGAGTATCAAGGTAGATGAGCGTACTTTATCTCTAACGAAAGGTTTAAGTGAAAGTCGGTTGTCGAAATGGAAGCCTAGAAAACGAGATTATCAACGATAGGAAGAATTGTAGAATTTAATGATACGGAGGGAGGTACTAAGCTGAGGCGACGAGGTGGGATCCACATAATTTTGGATTTATCAAGATTTAGAGAAAGGCGAAGGAAAGAAAGATTATTGAAAATTGAGACAAGACAGTTGGAAGCAGAAACACCAATATGCTGAATGTCATCAGCATATTGCATAACATGGAAGTTAAATTTGAGAAATCGAAGACAAATCACCAAGAGAGAAAATCACAGGGTCTAATACGGAGCCTTGTGGAACACCGGACGGAATGGACGAAGGATGGGAGAGAGAAGAGTTAGAATAGACGCGAAATGTACGGTTTGATAGATATGAAGAAAACCATGATAAAGTGGATAAAGAGAAGCCATAATCATGGCGAAGGTGATGGAGAAAAATCGAGTGATCGACGATGTCAAAAGCAGACGATAGATCAAGAGAAACTATGACACTACATAATTTCTGATCGCGCGATATGAGTAAGTCGTTATAAACTTTAAGACATGCAATTTCGGTGGAGTAATTAGAGCGAAAAGCGGCTTGGAAGGGAGGAAACAAGTTAGAGGAAAAGAGGTATGTATTAACTTGCTTAAGAACGAGGCGCTTAAGGAGTTTAGAGAGGGTTGGGAGAAGTGAAATAGGACAGTACGAAGATGGTAGTGAGGAGTCGAGAGATTGTTTTTTGATGAGAGGACGAACAGTGGCGCATTTCTAGATGGAAGGAAATGTACGGCTACGGATGGACGAGTTGAACAATGTGGTTAGGAAGGGTAAGATAGAGGAGCAGATATTTTTAAGCAAGTGAGTGGGAATTGGGTCAGAAGGAGAGGTTTTATTAGGTAATGATAGCAGAACCGAAGAAACTTCATCAGACGAAACGGGAAGAAGGTAGAATAGTTCTGGGAGGAAAGTATTTAAAGAGAAGAGTGGGTACAAGGGGGCTATGGGTAGTAGAAAAGGTAACTTAGATAACTTAGTTTGTAGATAAGAAGAAAATTCATCAGGATTTATATTACAAGGGGTAGATGATCGTGAAAGAATTGAGTTTAAGATTTTCCAATTAGATTTAGAGTTGGAAGATGACTCGAGTTGATTTCGTGTTTATACGTAATTAAGCGTTTATACATACGAAAAGAGTGACGGAGTCGACGCTTAGAAAGACTACAGTCAGAATCGAACCAGTGAGCATGGCGCAAGCGCTGGGAACGTCGAAGTCGACTAGGCAGAAGGTTTTTGAGGATTGACGTAAGTTCAGAATCAAACAGAATGCAGAGATCATCGGGAGAGAGATAGTTAAGATGAAGTGAAAAGAGTGAAGAATTGAGTAAGGCTGTGCAGAGAATAGGGATATCGAGAAGCTTACAGGGTTGACTTGGTGTGGATAATGGTAAAGGCGGAGAAGGAGGATGGGACGATGAAGAGTAAGAGTGACAAGGAAATGATCGGACAAACCAGGATCAGTAATTGACAAGGAGGTATAGTCATTGAAGCAGTTAGGAACAGCAATGATGTCGAGAGCACCGCCGAGAATATGAGTTGGGCTTGTTGAAAGTAATTTATAGTTAAAATCAGAAAAAGATTAGTTAAAGTGATAAAGTCATAGTCAGACGGGCGATCAAGACGAATGTTAAAGTCACTGAGAACAAAAGAAGGAGTATAAGACAATGAACAGTGAGACATTAGATTTGCAAGGTCGTTAAAGAAGATACGTGATGAGGCAACTGAACCTGTACGGTATACAATCACAAGTTCCAGAGGGAAAGGAGTTGATAATCTACATATGAGCAATTCGAACGAAGTGTAACGGATGTTAACGTTGATTTTACGTAAAGACATTGGGTGACGAGCAATGGCAACAATACCGCCATGGTTAGAAGCAGTAGATGTATGAGATGCAATTTGACGAGCTGATTCAACTAGAGAACAACCAGAGCGACATAGACGACGAATAGCAAGATCGTCGGAGTCAGAGTGCCAGGATTCGGTAATGCAGAGAATATCGATAGATAATTGATCGAAGATATCGAGAAGCATATCAGCTTTATGTAGAATGGAGCGAGTGTTGAATAAACTAAGACGAAAAGTATGCTTAGGAGCGAGATTGACTAGCGAAAAAGACAAGGGGGAGAGATGGGACGCCATCGAATTCTTAGCCTTGTGTGTACAACGTGAAAATTTCCGTTAATTTGACGTATAGATAAGGATGACTCGCCGTTTGTTTCACGTCGATGTTTCTCAATGCGAGCCAAATTGAGCTGGGCAATATCAGAAAGGGAGCGATCAGGAAAGATACGGTAAGTAGATGAAGTGGTAAGAATTTTAAAACGTTGGAAGAGTACCGAAGAGGCATGTGAACTATGTAGAAAAACGATTTTTAAGATTGGAGGACTGAGATATTTGGATTTAGTGGATTTGTTTAAACGAATAAAGGATACAGGAGCGATATTATTGAAGAGGGATGGGTTATCATCAGGAAGAATGGTTGCTAGGATAGACCTGAAAGCAGATACATCATCATCGAGGCGAGATTGTAGAGAAGCAGATTCGGAAAGCTTTAAGTTTGATATGATTATACAGCGATCGCGCGAAGGAAAACGATTTCGTGGAAGTGGTGGACGGACAGAGCTGGTAGGAGTCGAGGCAGATGAGCAGATAGAAGTGGAAATGACAGGGGTGCTTGATATAGAATTAATATTGGTTGGTGCAAGTGTGACAGAGATGTGACTGGAGATGATTTTAAATGAAGGACGTAAATTATTTGGAAGTGTTACGTGGGAGGTAGAGTAAGGAGAATTAAGATAGGTTGGGGCATGAGTGACAGGAATGTAGTGTTGAATCAGTTGATCGGAAATGTTACTGGAAATGATTTTGATGGCAGGATGTAAATTATTGAGAAGTAATACGGGGTGTTGCCTGCGAGAATTGTTAACAGAGTGAAGATACTGCATTAAACTAAGCAATTCTTTTATGAAGACGACCCTGATGCGCGTCAGTTCCTCTTTCTCCAATCTTATATCTTGCTGCATCCATTGAACTCTTTTAAATACTGCAACGCGAACAACGTCTAGTGGTATACGCTGATGATACCACAGCCCTGTTCTCTGGACGCAGGTGCAAAGATGTAATCTCTGACATCAGCCGATTCTTTTTAAGATTAAGAAACCAGTTACCCGAGTCCAATCTTATTTTAAACTCCGACAAATCGCAGGTGGTTGGATAGACTTAAAAGTATCCTGAAGAGAGCTAGGTGGGCCCTGAAACGGGCCCAGCATCTGTCATTGAAAGGGAAAACCCAAGTGCGCTTCTGGGGTACTTGGGCTATCTCGGGATTAGTCTTCTTTTCTAGAGGACGTCCCCCAGAGCAAAGGCTAAGATTTCTTAAGCTGCTCGTCTCTCGTTTACCCAGCATAGTCCGCCTCGATTGGACTCCTCGAAGGGTGGCAGACCCCCGGTGGTTTAGTCATAAGGCGGCGTGTTGGATTGGTTGGAGGGCTCAGATCCCACGAGACCTGAGGCCATGAAGACTGAAAACTCTACTGACTGATCATATAGTGTTTTCTGCTGTTTTTGTCTTCTTAATTGTCATTGACTATTATTAACCCTCTTGTATTATTTATAAGAAAATGTTTGTTATGATATATGACATTGGTACTAATAACGTCACATGATCAACTTACAACCAAGCAAATTCACAAAAATCAGGGTAGACATTGTCTATTTAGTTCAACCACGCCTTTTGATAATTTCTATCTACCAAAACGCTATTTTTCGGGACGTATTTAACTTGAAAGTTTTAGGATAATGAAGCAATTTAAATACTAAAAATATAATTTTTATATTAATTTTTGAAAAAATAAAATAAAATGTCATATTTTTTTCAATATTATCGACTAGAGCTTGAAATTCTACGTTTTTGACAAAATTATTATAAATATACTTGCAAAATACCAAATGATTATGAAGTATGGATTTTTTCCTATTTAAACAAGTAATTGTTAAACGAAATTGACTATCTGAAATTAAATAAATTTGTTATAAACGGCATCAACAACCATGCCTATTCGACTCCATCAAATTCCTTGAATGATGGGTCCTGTTCAAGCCATAAATCATGCAGCATTAATGCACTTTTTCGTTTAATAGTTTTTCAAATATTAAACAACTCCATATAGTCTCGCGTAGTTAAGTGGTGTCGATTGTTCTCAATTTTTAAATTCGATGTTAGTAATTTGATTTTAAATTTACTCCTAATTTTGATACCATAACATATTTAAATTGTTTTCATTTTTGAATTTACCGTTGTTACCTGATCCTATAAATATATTAATAGTTTGCTAATATCTATTCGAAATGATGTAGCTATTTTTATAATACG
Organism: Pomphorhynchus laevis; assembly: GCA_012934845.2. Lineage (NCBI taxonomy): Eukaryota > Metazoa > Acanthocephala > Palaeacanthocephala > Echinorhynchida > Pomphorhynchidae > Pomphorhynchus > Pomphorhynchus laevis. The sequence continues at coordinate 35,817 of WNNJ02003019.1, forward strand.
ACATGCAGACATTTTTAAATTTGATCTGGAAGAAATATGCAGATTATAATTTGCTTTTACAGTTATGAATAAAAGCTATTACTTTTTTAGCATTTAATTTGCAAATGTTTAAAAGAATTAACAGAAATGTTTAAGGGAATTTGTTGATTGATTATAATTCATATTATCGAATATGTGAAAGGGTTATGCTAGAATCAATAAGACAGTGGAATAATCTAAAATGCGTTTGGAGCAATCTAAAAGGAAGAAATAATGTAGCACAAATAGATTAATGATCGATTCGTATTTAACTTAATTTCGATGGAGACAACCAAACAATATACTAGATTTGTTCCAAACTAATTAAACTAATGGTAGATTTCGAATAAGTTTTACCAATATTAAATTTTGTAAATTAAGTCCAGTTGTTTCTCTCGTTACTTCTCATTTAGCATACATATTTCTAAGATTCAATGGTTTCTTATATATAAGCGCCGATCATTGGTGTTGGGAGAGATTAATATTAAGGCACAGTGGAAAAGGGGTAATGATTTGTTTTAAAAAAGTATAGATCAATAATATAAAATTTGGGGTAAATTTAAAATTATATCACTTGTTTGTTTAATTACTTGTTTAAATAAAAAAATACATGCGTCATAGTCATTTGGCATTTTGCAAGCATATTTATAATAAGTTTGTCTAAACCTGAGAATTTAAAGATCGAATTGATAATATTGGATAAAATATGACAATTTTATTTTATTTTTTTTCAAAAAATTATATAAAAGTTAGCTTTTGATTACTTAAATGTTTTCTCCAGTATAAAACTTTCAGGTTAAATACGACTCGAAAAAGTGTTCTGAGAGATACAAAGCGTGGTTGCACTCAACAGAAAGCCCTCAGTGTCACTTAGCAAGAATAAAATTTTAGAATTAGAATTAGTCTTATAAGTCTTATTTTTACGGGAATCGCTTAGTACGCAATGCTCGACAACACTAAGGAATTCAAAGCACTTAAAATGTGAGACAATTTAATCCTTGAAATCTCCCTTACCACAACTTATACGTCGATTATTAATATATTCACTATTTGTATAATAGAAACAATAAAGAATCATTTTAATTAGCAAAACCAATTTAATTTAAGTTTCAATAGCTGCTGATTTGCCCTCATGGCAAAAATTAGATTTTCTGATGATCCGTGATTTTGTGTCATCAGAACTAGGTGTGCTGTTTTATAGCACACCTAGTGTGTGCTATTTACATGCATGACAAAATCAATTTTTCTGATGATATCTGGTTTTTCAGCTAGCCTGGCTTTGTGCCGATAGCATTGCTTGTTGCTTACTAATTTAATTAATAAAATTGTAGTAAAATTGTTTAATGAATATTTTCTATCATACCCATGTTTCGTTTTTATCCAAGTAGTTTTGACACTCAAAAAAGACCTTGCACGATGATCTATGTTTCCTGGTTACTGATGATGTGCAATGAGTTTAATAATAATTATTGATTGTAATTGATCTATTGTGATTGATTACAAGTAAAACATTCTAATAATAAAATAACTTGAATATTTGTTTCCAATCAAAATCATTGTTAGAATCAAATCAGCTAACTGAGTTTACATATATAATATAATTATAAAAAACAAAACATAATAATGCTAAATCAAAAATTAATAATTAAATAATAAAATTAATAATTGTTTTTAGATTTTCTATGATTTGAATCAAGTTAAAATAAAAAATTGAAATTTAAAATAAACGTCATTTTTATGAATTGACTAATAAATAACAGACGTTGTATCAGAATAAGGATGATAGGTCATCAGGAGGAACTGCTATGCTATCAGGATTCGATCCCCCCATTCCTCGACCCAACATAGTAGCGGGACCAAATACATGCTAATGACGTATTTCCTTTGATGAAATTTGATTATCTGGTAGCTTATTCTAATGCAAAGTATATTTATATTTTACCATCCATAAAAATTTTCCGATAATGATTTTAAATTTATTTTTAAAATTATTGCGTTGATTTATATATTTTACTATTTCCTGTTTGATGGCATTTTTATAATAGCCTAGTTTAAAGTATGCATATATTAAATAATTTAAATGATTTTGAAGAAAACCAATATCGTAAAAAATTTTTGCAATTCTTAAAATTGTATTATTTAATTTATTATATTTTATATTATACGGTATGCATGAATGCTCACGCAAAAATATGTTTCTTGGCAAAAAATATGTTTCCTCGCCTTTTCAAAGCGAGTAAACATTGTTATTTATTTGGTTATGATCTAATATTTCGACGGCGCTCTGGCACGTCATCTTCAGGGTTGTAAGTATTTATAAAAACCAAGACAATTAAAAAAATGTTAAAAAAACTGGTTAAAAAGTTGTCTTGCTTCTTATAAATACTTACAACCCTGAATGTGACGTGTCAGAGGGCCGTCGAAATATTGGATTATAACCAAATAAATCGCATTGTTTCCTCGGCTTCTAACAATAAAATAACTGATTAACATAGTCTAATTTGAAATAATTTATGATTATAAAAAGCTTACAAGAAAGATATATATACAACTCAGTTAGTTGATCATCCATCACAATCATATTAATTGACATTACAGTGTAAGAGATTACAGAAGAAAAATGTTAGTCAAAATAAACTTAAGATGCGGATTGCACAAATTTAGTTCAATGTAAGAAAAATATTGCCTTGTATAGACTAGCGTTTGGCTTCTAAAAAATCTATCTCGGGTTTTCTCGAGAAACCGTTTATCTGTGGATACTGTAATGCTAGTGCCAAGACAGTACTTGAGCTGTCACTAAATCAAACACTAAAATCACAATATAGTAATACTTCTGATAATTGCGAAACTCAAACAAACCTAAGATTCAGAAGTTATGGGATTACAAGCATTACCGAATATTAACTCTTGAAGTAATTATACACACCTAAATAAAACCTCAACACTTCCAATGGCGGAAATTTAAAGAGCTCTTGAACAGCAGACAATGCGTCAAAATCATGTTATTATATCGGAGACGCGACCAAGTGACGATAATCGTGTACTAGTTACAAAATTGTCAAATGAGATTGGTGTATCAATTAGCTTTCAGGGTATTAATAGAGTGAGACGTATCGGAACTATTTCTAATGATAAAAAGTTATTAATTGCTTAGGTTGGCCATGAAAAACGCCCACAGCTTTAACGTGCAATAAAAATATTGAGAACTTTATCTCACCGATATGGTGTTTACTTAAAGCCGATCTGTCACCTGATGAACGTCAAGTCCAATATGGTTTAAGATGTGAACGTCATCATTTGCAAAGTGAACAGTCCTAATAAAAAGTTCGCGCTCTGAGATAGGAAAATCATCGAAGCAAAGGATGTTACTCCCAATAGTATTCAAACAGGTCGTTTACCACTCCCGGAGTTTTTGTTAGATGAATGTTCTTATTTTTTAGCTAAATGTTCTTATTCAAAGTTTTTTAATTTAATTATGATTTATGGCAACGTTCGCAGTTTGATTTTCAAATTAGAAGATATGATACTAATCGCATACATCAGCACGACTGTAATGTCATTATGATTAACGAAATATGGCTTCACAACCTTAGTTTGTCTTCAGCGGTAATCCGAATTTCAATGCTTGCTTTGCTTGCCGTGTAAACACGGCTAAAGATAGATGGGTTTGGCTATCTATGTCAAAAACACATTGTCACATATTGCTAATGGGTGCGGAAAAATAGTGAACGAAGATATCAAGATTTTTCATGAAATCTAAAATCATCATTCAGGAATAGAAACTTTCAGGTACTTATCATCCTGGTGTACCGTTTACCATTCGGTAATTATAACTCTGCTAGAGCAGTCCACAAAAAAATTCAAATTAAAAGATAATTTATGGCACATTGTTACTTTGCTTTTCTATTTTGTAAGCCTAATATAGATAGCGAGCCTGTAATAAAGACATTTTTATTAATAATCCTACAAACAGATTACGAACGCCAATTGTTATATTCTTGCCATGTACAACACGAAAAAGTTCATTGTATTAACTGAAATTAGAATGCTAGATAATTTGCTGGCTCATTAAGCCCATTCACCTGATTACGCTTAAATTCATTTGCTATTAGCGAATTACTTATCTTAATGATGTGAAGATGCTTAAGGCATGTACACCATTTCGGTCCGAATTGTAATTTACTACAGAAACATGATTACATAGACTGTAAAGTCTAAAAATTTAAAAGTATAAAAACCAACGAAGACGTTTTCTGACAAAATTAATGAAGATTATTATATACAAGACAATGTTTATATGACTGTTCAGTCTGCTCACGAAAAAAATAGATTAAAATAAAACAAAATATAGAAGTTATAGAGTTAATAAAATCAGGGATAAGACAGTTTATTCCTGTCATCTATTTCCAGACATATTCGTAATCGCTTCTAAAATAAAATCATCGTTGTGAAAGCAACAACGTATTCATGAAGGCTATTGCACACCTTAATTACACGTTTGGGCAATATTTTTTAAAAAAGTACATGTGTTTCAAAGTAGCTATTGTGGATGGATATACATCCACTTCAAATCTACCAAATTACAAATAAAAAGTTTTTACCGCAAATTTAAAATAACAATAAAAAACAAAAGTATGAACAATGTCAATAGGTCGATGTGGTGGCAGGCAATAGTTTTTCTTATATATCAGGATAAAATAATATATGCGAGATTATAAAGATACTTTTATATATGAAATTTACAAGACATCAATTATAATGTTGTTTTTTGGGTGTATTTTAGTGTAGCTAAAATGCTTTCTTAAGTTGAAATTTTAATAAAATGTGTGCTATTTATTGTTTCTACAAAATCAAACATCGTTTGTTTTCGAAAACTTTTTCTCTTCGAAAAAATATTTTTTAATGAAAAAATACTTTTGTTATAAGCAGCCGTCAACTCATTTTTATCTTATGAATGGTACTCACTGTCGCAAACATTATGTTAAAAAATAATTCCTTATATTAATGACAAAATAAAAAATTTAATTAATTTTAATATTTAATTTTAGTTATTAAATATTCTTCATTACTTTTTCAATTTCGAAAAGTTTAAAGATAGAGTTGGCAGTAACCTTTCATCAGCTCACTCAACATCTTTAGATGCACACTAAGAAACAGCAAGTCCCATTACTATTTCCTGACTATTAATCGAACCTTTTTAAGTTTATTCTCGGTATGTCCTAGGATGACCTTCATAGTCTCAACTTCTACGATGTGTGATCTCGATGTAATTATAAAATCATCACGAGAACTACTGTCGACGAAGCATACCGCTTTGTCAGGAAAATTCAATATTTAAAAAAGAACTGTGTTTACTGTTATTTTAGAGGCTGCATTTGTAACTTGCTATTGTTCGTCATCATAATAATACATTTTTCAGTAGGAGTTTCCCTGTATCAGGCGAACTCTGAAACGAGGAATTATACTCGTCTTAGGAAACAGTATGAGCTACATCGCAAAATGGACAAAATTAAGCAACTTTTTGTTCTTGCTTATTGGGTATAGATATTCATCGACTATGTTAAATATGATACTTTCTAACTCTTTGGGTTATGGTGCACGGAAACGGATTAGATGTATATCGACTATATCATTGAGCTATTAACAAGCGGAATACTCTACTCGAGTCAATTACCATCTAATAGTGTTAAATCTAATATAAGAGGTGTTAAAATCTTAAATTGCAAGTGAAAAAAAGAAATTTTGCTTAAATTATCACAGAACATGTTTTTATTGATATTTACTTATTTATAGTGGTAAATGCACGCCTATGCACACTTACAAGCCCATGTAGAAGAAAACAAAACAAATAATTAAACAAATCAGGCCTACGGGGGAAACAAAAAATGTTGAGTGGTTTTGTTAAAGAGAAATGAAGAATTGTGAGTTGGATAATATGTTGAGGGAATGCATTTCTTGATTTATTGTGAATGAGGAGACATAGTGCAGGACGTAGACGTTGTTTGATGAGTTGAAGCAACGAGGAAGAATGGATGTGCTGGCAACGAATTCCAGGTAAGTGGATCAGCGGCGATAAAATATCAGAGTTTATAGTTGGTTGAGTGTGAATGGACGTGAAGTACTTAATTGCATAGCCAAAAGGGCAGAACGCGAAAAATCAAGATTAACAAGTTGTAAGTAAGATGGTAAGTGACAAAATAGAAGACGAAAGGTAACAATACGCAAACGAAATTTAACACGAAGGTTAATTGTGGACCAAGATAAGTTGGAAAGTTTATGGGATACATGGTCTAAGCGACGAAGACGCAAGAGGACGTTAGCAGAAGAGTTTATGATACGTTAGAGAGGTAAAAGCACAGAATTGGAATAGTTGGCAAATAAGTTAAGACAATGATCAATTCTGGGTAATAGGAGAGACGATATAAGAACGAGACAAAAGCGTAAGTTGATCAACTTACGAATGCGATGGAGGTCACGAAGAAATAAGAAATAAGAGCGAACTTTGTCAAGAACAAAATGTTTGAGTGAAAGGAAATTGTCGAAGTGAAAACCCAAGAAAATAATATTGTCAACGATAATGTTTTTGAAAAATATAAGTAAAAACGCCCAGTGTAAGTTATTGCATAGCAAAAGCATAAACATTCCTAAATTAAATAAATTATTTGAATTTGAATGATGCAAATTCCAAATGTCTAGAATAGCAGAATTTTCAGATTTATAACTCTACTAACCTAATGTAAAAATTGGGAAAGAAACCAAAAAGATAGCGCATTAATTAGCTTTAATATATAGTTGATTTTAAATACAATTAGCTTAAAAATTCGAGTTTTAAATATAATAAATATTTAAAATAATAAATATATAATAAAATTATAAAATATATACTGTTTGATTTTTTATTATATATAATAAAAATATGTACTGTTTTGTCTGCTTTCTTTCGCGATTGACTTGAATGAGTATAACAGAATCATTCACGCTGAATAATCTCACTTTTTTGAGAAATTCATAAAAATATGTAAGCCAATATTAAGATACTTGCATTTGCAGAAGACCTCGCATTTCTAGTTATTTTGCTAATGATCCTATATGGTGAAGCAGTAATGCTGTTTTAGCACTATGTGGTTACTAGAATTATTCTAACTTACACTTAACTAGTGTCTGTTCCGTCTAACAGTCCACTGCATCCAACAGTGGGAGGGATCTGGCACTGATGAGTCATTGTGAGCACAAAACTGTACGTCGTATTGTTTTGTCTGTTTACTTACACGTTTGGATTGAATAAGTATAACAGAATGATTCACGGAATGGTCTCACTCTAGCGATAAATTCATAAAAGTGCATACACATTAATATAACTTTTAAAGTCAGAGCTTTGGTAGTCAGATCTTCAATTCACGGTTACCATGACCGTCTTTGCATAAATAAATGTCAACTCTTTTATGCGCACAAATGATTTGATCTGTAAATTCTGCAATAAAACCGTGAAATGCTTGTCGTATCTTTTTCAGCGCCCAGTATTAAGAGACACTGGTTTACGTTCATTAGCTCAATCGAAACTTAAATTTTATTTTTCCTTAACTACTTTTCGTATTTTAAAAAGTGAGGCCTGGGTATCTTCCCCAGAAACTTCACGTACCTTATTTTGTAAATTACTTAATTTATTACTTGTAGTTGATACTTAATCTCCGCATGCTGAAAGGTGGAAGTGGTTAAATAAAATATCATAAATATAATAAATGAGATTAAGTCAATAATTTAGAAGAGAGGTGCAACAATAGTCAATAAGAAACTATTTTCTCGGTACTTATGCCATGTCACAGTCAATCACAAAAGTATAGTGCTTTGTAAATATAAAAGCAAGTCACAGAAGGCGGTAAGGTAGATTTATCAGGACTTCCACCAACCTGTGATAGCTCATCCATACGTTTCATATTATCATTGCATTTGAAATAAATAATTTTGAGAAATTCCGATTCAGATAGTGGTACTGGTGTTGCTATTGAGGACTTCCTTTATGAGGTATGTAGTGACTTCGCCGATACGCAGTGGCGTTGTTTATATTTTTAAAATCGGGGAATCTGCAGGATTATGAAAGATGATATTTTCCGCAGTTGAGCATGACGCCGTGATTGAGCATGTCGTTGAAGTGGTTATTATTTTAGACCCATATATACCACATATGTGCGAGAAATTGCAATTAGACTCCCAGTGTCCCAATCTTCGACAGTTGTTGCCGTGGTGATATGTGAAATCATCTGTAGTTACGTGATAGAATTTGAGGTTGAACGCCCGAGCGAGTCAGACAATCTGCATGTCTGCAGAGGAATTTGCAAATGTCACAAGGAGGGGTTCGCCCCCTCTCCCTTTGTTAAAATAGATGTTAGTGATGCTAAACGGTTGCTTTAGCAATGATATGCCTTAGGAGTGAGGTCTGAAATAATGTTAGTTATTTTAACCGACGCTTTGATCGGTTTGCATGTTATACTTCCAAGTGTAGTTAATTCCTATTTTTCCTTGAAGTGCTTAAGATATTCTATGGTAATGTCTGGCGAGACGAAAAATATTATGTGTTCGTGGTTTGTATAAGCCTTAATAGAATTGAATAAAACTGTTGTAATTTGTAATGAATTCCCTCAAGAATATAGTAAGCATTTGCTCTATTTTTAACGGTGAGGTAAGTATGAGTCATACTAGGTTTTCAAGCTTTTTTCGGAGGAAGTTTGTCTTGGTTGAAAACCGGGGAGGATATTTGTTTAAAACATCACTAACCTTAGAATTGCTTGAAAGGTCTGTAAACAAGGAGGAATTCATTGCGATTTCTGCCCATTTTTGCTATTATTTGATAGCTCCGAGGTTAACATTTTTTACTGCATGCTTTTTGCGTATTTTACATCTAATTGAAACCAATATACATGAACACTATACATAAATAGATATGTGTTCGTTATGCATTCTTATTTACAACATACATTGACATGTAGACATTTTGGCTGCTTAAAATAAAAATTCTCAAATGTTACAACAATAGCAGGTGGTTGTGTAAATTACTCGAATGTGTACATAATCAACGCAGCAGAAATCGAAGAATATCGTGTAAACTCAAGAAAAATGCAGGTAACTTCGTCTACAATATCAAACGAGGTAAGTGGTTTGTTACCATCTACTGTAAAAGAGGTAATTGGGGAACTTCCCCAATACCCAAATTAAAAAATCTGGCGGTTATTAAGCTATCAGCGCCAATAGAGCGCCATAAGCTATTTAACATATTCCTGCGGAAGTTTACTGAAAAATATAATAATAGAGTCCTATTCCACTCAGTAGGCTACTTTAAAGCTGAATTCAAGATCTCGTTCGTTTCCTGGGACCTTGCGAAGGAGTATGAAATTTTTGTCCACGACGAATTAATGGATGTTGGGACAATACAATTTAAACCTATTCAAGCTTCCATCAAAATTTCGAATCTTCATCCCCAACAGGATGAGAAGGATAATGAGTCTTTAAAGAGATTATTTAGATTAACAAACTTCCGGTACGTGACTGGGAAGAACGAATTTCCTCTCCCGATAGCTTTTGCGTCCTCTTCCATTGATAATGCTGAGATCCTAACGAAAGCCGCCTGTAACACCTTTTTGGAACATAACCTAATGTTTAAACTCATAAGCACCGACGAGCTAACTTACCCGCACTGCAATACTTGCTACAAATGAGGCCACTGGATCCCCGAATGTGTCAAGGAGAAGTCTTGTGGGATATGCGGCCAATCGAATTGCCCGCAAGTTGGCGGGAAGTGCTCCTCCGAGTCAATATGTTCAAATTGTGGATGAGCCCATCCGGCGTGGTTCAGGAAGTGTGCGAACTTCAAACTGTGTTGTTCCCGCCACCGCTCCTTCTACCTCAATAAAATGATGACCCCGTGACTTTTGATGCAGTTACGGGTAGAATGACTGACAACGACATCGTCAGGTTAGTCGACTCCATTAGACAAGCAATCTAAAAGCAATTAGAAAAAAGATCCAGAAACAGCTTGCCTTATTTTTTACCGCTCCAGTAATCGCCGATCCTCTGGTCCTGAAGGAATCAAAGAAAAGAGGAGCATCTTCACACAGAGTTCCTCCTGTGAAGATCTAAGGCCGAAGATGCAGACGTGGCACTTATGGGAAATGAAGACAATACCCGTGGGCAAGTGTCTTCCCCAGTAGGGGTTTGCAGTGGAAAGGGCGACGTTTTTGCCCCTAGCTTCGTCTAGATAAAGGCAATCCCACCCAGCTAATCTAACGCAATGCAGAGTGCTCCTGAGCCTTTTTCACTAAATATCCTTCAGTGGAATTCGGGAAATGTTCTGCCCTTAGACTTCTATCCGGTAAAGATGCAGATGTCATAGTCCTTCAGGAGACGCGGTCTATGAAGACAACCCTGATGCGCGTTGCTTCTACCCTATTACGGGTGTGCCTCAAGGATCCCACTATCTCCAATCTTGTATCTTGCTGCCTTTTATACTCTACAGAAAACTTAAACGCGATCAACATCTGGTAGTATACGCTGATGATACCGCAGCACTATTTTCAGGACGCACGTGCAAAACTGTAGTCTCTGACATCAGCCGTTTCTTTTCAATATTAATAGATCAACTCCTCGCTTCCAATCATATTCTAAACTCCAGCAAATCGCAGGTTGTTGTTTTTCATGGCACCCCTGCGACCAAAAAGAAACTTAAGAGATTAGCACTCTCTGCACTCTCATTTATTTTGACTAATCAACCACTCCCTACCACGAGTCGAGTAAAATACCTGGGGTTCACTGTTACGGTGAACTAGTCGCCGAAAGCTGACCTGGATAGACTTAATAGTATCCTGAAGAGAGCTAGGTGGTCCCTGAAACGGGCTCAGCATATGTCATTGAATGGGAAAATCCAAGTGCGCATCTAGGATACTGTAGTGCTATCTCCGTCTTTTTGTTACAAAAGACGGAAACAACGTACAGTTTGCACAAGTGGAAATGTTTTCCTTACAAACTGTATCGTTTGTTTTTACAGAAAGGCAGCAGAGGAAAATTTCAGCAGATCATTAAAGGACCGAAACACGAAAGGTAGGCGTAGGCTCACTGCTGATGAGGTCCACCTACGCTGATTGTAGTGTACAGTGCTGCATCTAGGATTAAAGAATTCACACGAGGATAATTTATGAAGCCGACCAAATGATGATACTCGCTCGTGTATGCAATTATTCATTCTATTTACCTGGCAGATTCCAGTTTCCTGTCAAGAAATTTCAAAAGACAGATTGTCGGTTGTTTCCGGCAACTGTAGTGCTATCTCCGTCTTTTTGTTACAAAAGACGGATACAACGTACAGTTTGCACAAGTGGAAATGTTTTCCTTACAAACTGTATCGTTTGTTTTTACAGAAAGGCAGCAGAGGAAAATTTCAGCAGATCATTAAAGAACCGAAACACGAAAGGTAGACGTAGGCTCACTGCTGATGAGGTCCACCTACGCTGATTGTAGTGTACAGTGCTGCATCTAGGATTAAAGAATTCACACGAGGATAATTTATGAAGCCGACCAAATGATGATACTCGCTCGTGTATGCAATTATTCAATCTATTTACCTGGCAGATTCCGGTTTCCTGTCAAGAAAATTCAAAAGACAGATTGTCGGTTGTTTCCGGCAACTGTAGTGCTATCTCCGTCTTTTGTTACAAAAGACGGATACAACGTACAGTTTGCACAAGTGGAAATGTTTTCCTTACAAACTGTATCGTTTGTTTTTACAGAAAGGCAGCAGAGGAAAATTTCAGCAGATCATTAAAGGACCGAAACACGAAAGGTAGGCGTAGGCTCACTGCTGATGAGGTCCACCTACGCTGATTGTAGTGTACAGTGCTGCATCTAGGATTAAAGAATTCACACGAGGATAATTTATGAAGCTGACCAAATGATCAAATGAATAATAAATTATTATTTAAAAAAATTATTATTTTTTTCTAAATAAATTTAATCTTTAAAAAAATATTACTATTATTATTTGACTTGTTAAAAATTGTCTTAGATATAAATACTTACAAGCTTAAACACAGTGTCCTATCTCTGCGACAACGATTTACGGTACAGCTTAACTATCTAAAATAACAATTACCTTATTACAATAAACAAATTTACAAGAGAAATATCATACAATAAATATATACAATTCAGCATTTGAAACAAAAACAAAATAAATCCCCAAGGGCAAACCCGCGACCACTTTAAAATGTTGTTCATGCAACAACCCGAATGCTAAATGCAAAGGATGTTGATGTGCTAAGCAGAAGACCATATTCTCGAATTGATCAACTGTGAATTGTTCCAAACGTCACGTAAATAGTTCTACAACAGCTACCAATATTTTTGTTATGTCCATAATGAATTATGGACATAGCAACCTAATTCAGATTGTGAAATTTCTGATCATCGACATTCCTCTTAACAACCATATAAATATCGATTACACAATGGATATAGGTCAAGTGTCTGATGTATTGTCTATACAGGATATATTCTGGATCGTAATACAATAGAAATCTTACTTATTTCGACTTCCAAAATATTTTTAGAATCAAAGCGATTTATATCAGATCTTACATGCATACACAGGGATTCTCACTAATTCGGAAACTTTTAATAAGTGCATAATCTTTGACATCTTATTCTTTAACGTAATTCTTGTCAATCTTCCAAATCATTGAAATCAACTTTATCCCGGCGATTAAACATGTAATTCAATAATAAATATGCTGGATTATACGCTGAAGCCTTGGCGCTTCAAAAGTATGACAGCCTTAAAAATTAAATTTTCGAGGTCAAGAGATTGGCGCAAAGATTCGTCTCATTGGTTAAAGTTCTAGATTGAACAAAGTAATGCATCTTCTAAACAGTGACTATAATGCTGGCGTTACCTTGCAACCAGAGTATGTGTTTGGTTCTAAAACTGTTCGAGAATTATTACTCGACAAGCACCCTGTACCGAGCCTATTAGATTTTAGTGCAGTTAGCTGGTCTTTCCCAATCACAGTTCCAATTTTTCACCCTATTTTTTGATTCAATCGACAGTGAATTGATCATACGTATGACTAAACGTGTTAAAGATGGATTAGGTCCATCCGGCATTGATGCACAGTCATGGCTTCAGATGCTAACTAAGTTTGGTCATGAATCTGCTGAATTGACTAGAGTTTTTTCAACGTTTTTAAGAGAATTCAACGAAATGAAGAAAAATGAAAACACTTTAAAACGATTAACTGTATTATTTTAAATAGTACTGCAAAAAATTGATAATCAAGATCAGCTCCATCAGAAAGACAATCGAAAGGTGAATTTAAATATGGAACAAAGACAACCTGCGTGAAATCATCAAGGAAGCGAGACATCATTAGGCGAAAAGACTAATTAAAATGAATGGTTTGATACCTAAACGAGGAAAATATGCGGTGAGAGTCACTAAGTTTATCAGAATGGAATGGATTGGAAAAGCAAGTAAAATACTGATAAATGAGAACTCGGAAGTTAGCGTCGTATTTCTCGATCGGATAATTGGGGAAACTACTTCGCCCGAAAAATAAGCATCATTCAATCTAAGTGGGGAGCATGTAGGCACAGAGTATTGTCACAAGCTCCCTTGCACAGCGCTGTATAACACCAAGAATCGAGATTCCATGAACTGAATGACGAAGACATAATACTTGCAACGAGATCTGTGCGGGGCTCAGCTGCTCCATCAGGCGCTAATGCAATCTTATGGCAATCAATGCTCACGCAATTTGCGCAAGAATCTCAAGCGTTGACAGCTCAACAACGTGAATTTATTATATCAATTTCAACCCAACCCATTAAACCTGAATACCTGAAAGCATACCTAGTAAGCACATTAATTCCTCTTAACACAAGACCAGGTGTGAGACACATCGGTGTAAGCATTGTAGGAAAGGTAATAATTCGAGTAGTATGAATGGACCTAACTGATGTATGCGGACAAATTTAACTATGTGCAGGGCAACGTAGCGGTACCAAGGAGGCGGTTCACTTAATTCGACATGAATTCGAGAAGTCTGTTAACAACTGTGTGCTACTGCTAGATGCAAGTAATGTATTTTATTGAATGAACAGGAAACTATCTATGGCGCTTATGAACTATATATGTACATCATTGTACAAAAAAGTTAAAGCTGGCTAAGATTGAGCTTCAAAAAAGACTCAACAGTGGGGAGCGAGATCTTAGTATTCAAAATTTTCAAGTAGTGCGACGCCACCCTTATATGTTTTGGACAATGTTACGCTCACACGACAAAATTGCAATGCATTCGACCTCTCGAGCTGCGTCGCACCTATCAAAGGAATAACGAAAGTCCATATGTAACCAATATACCAGATACTTATTGTGAAAAATTTATGTGTTATATTCTAATGTTCAGAGTATCCTCTCAAAAATGGTAGAGGTTTCGCTACTTGCTGAAGAAAGTAATGCTAGTATTCTGGCATTCAGTGAATCTTGGTTGAATTCTAACATTGATGACTCAGAAATTGCAATTCCCGGTCAGCTCATACTGTTGTGATCGTGTTAATGTCAGAGGTAGCGGTGTAGTCATATACGCGCGAGATAGTATTACTACTAGTGTCCTATATCACGATAATGAGGAGATTAGTTACCAATCCCTATGGTGTCGTTTCGAAAGCCCTGATTCCTCTGTTGTTATTGGACTTGTGTACAGAAGTCCTATGGCATCCACCAAACGCCTCCGGAAAAGATTTAGAACGATTCGCCTCTTACGAACACTTAATCTTACTTGAGGAATTTAATATGCCACGTATAGACTGGTCTACTTATTCCCGTTTGAGCGGCTGTGATTGGGAATCTTCTGAACTACTCGATTTATTAAACGAGCTGAATTACTTTCAGTACGTAAATCAAGACACTCATTTCAGAGGCTCTTCTAGAAGTCTATTAGATTTATGTTTGTCCAACCATCATCTACCGATAAATATTGACTACATACAAACCATATGGAATAGCGACCATTGCAGTATGTTAATTCGTTTTCCGTTCGTTCTGCCTTCAATAAACACTTGTCACAGCGAGCTCAACGTTTTCAAGGCCGATTATAGCGCAATCGGTAGTCACCTTGATCGCGTTGTTTGGCTTGACCCATTTGTGGTCGGATTGGAATATGTGCATGGAGGTTTTTTGAGATACTCTTGCTTCTCTTCTAGACAGATATGCGCCTTTACGTGTTTCACGCTCCCGTAAATACAATAATCCGTGATTTGACGTAGAGTTAGGAAATCTTCTTAAGGAGTGTAAGATCCTTATCGTCGACATCGTCAATCTAAAGGAGAATATCAATTATATCGAAACGCAAGAAACAGATTTACGGCACTTAAAAGATCTAAGAAACTCTACTTTGA
This sequence comes from Pomphorhynchus laevis, assembly GCA_012934845.2. Taxonomy (NCBI): domain Eukaryota; kingdom Metazoa; phylum Acanthocephala; class Palaeacanthocephala; order Echinorhynchida; family Pomphorhynchidae; genus Pomphorhynchus; species Pomphorhynchus laevis. Next base: position 51,273 of record WNNJ02003019.1, read on the forward strand.
GAAATCACTCGTTTATAATATTAAGTATGAGCCAAGTTTATTTTTCAAATATTGTGCATCCAAAAATCGATCGAGATCTAAATGTTTCCGTTACGTGTGAAAAATAAAATAGTTGTCGACGATTATATGGTCGCTAATACATTTGTAGAGACATTCTTTCCTAGAATAGAAGAATCAATTACTGTACACGGCACCCTTCATCAGAAAAATAAATCATCTAACTTGACGTCACATATTTCTATCGCTCATGTATATGAGCAACTTCGACAATTAAAACGGTGTCATTCTGCTGGTCCTGACGGATTGTCATCCATCCTACTTAGAGAATTAGCTTCCCGCATTTGCGGTCCACTACATCGAATATTCATATTTTCCTTATGCAAATCAAAGATTCCCCTCGACTGGCTAAAATCGATAGTTTGCCCCGTATATAAAAAAGGTGATAGGTCATGCGCCATCAATTTTAGACCAGTTAGTCTGACATGTATTTGCTGTAAGGTACTAGACGGTTTGATTTTGTTACACATCAATCGCCATATTTCGATAAATAACCTTTTACATCCTACCCAACATGGATTCCGTTCGAGTAGATCAACATGTCCAAATCTTCTAATTGCCATAGATGATTGGTCCAGTGCGCCGGTGTCGGCACCGACGTGGTATTCGTGAACTCCTCGCGTGCTTTTGATACAATCAATCATAATATACTTATTGACAAACTTATAGGACTTCGCTTTGATTCTATAATTGTTAATTGGATTCGTGCGTATTTATAGAACTGTAGCAGTCAGAGTAAGGGGACATTGTCGGATTACACTTCTATATGTAGTGGTGTACCACAAAGATCGATTTTAGGACCAATTTTATTTAATATATATTAACGAACTCCCATCATTACTGCTGTCAAAAACGTTGTTGTACGCCGATGATCTTAAGGTCCATCGCTGTGTTGCTAATGACCTTGACCGACAAATGTTACAGTCTGATCTCGATACATTGACGTATTGGACAGCTGATAACTGTTTAAGTATTAATGTGACAAAGTGTGCATACATGTACATATGGAATAAGTTTTCGACAACCAGCTACTCAATTAACTTACAACCAATTCCTATGGTTCGGCAATATAGATACTTGGGCGTCGTTGTTTCGGATGATCTAGGCACTAGGAAAAATACGGAGCAAATATGTGCTAGAGCAACTCGAATTTCCGGTATGATTTCCAGATGTTTTAGTAAATTAGAAATTGAGTCATTTAAACTTTTATTCACTACTCTCTGTTCAAGTGTTCTTAACTATTGTTCTCCAGCATCATACCCAGTTAACAAATCGGAAGAGTTTTGTATTGAACAGGTATTGCGACGTTCTTCTAAACGGGTAGCGGGCCTTCATAACCTTACTTATAAGGAACGGTTAAGTCGCCTTAATATGCCCTCATTATCTTCACTTCGAGCACTAAATGACCTGGTTGTAGTGTGGCGGGCGATGAGCAATCCTGAGAATCCCGTTAGAAGTCTATTTCGTACGCGAAATGACTCAAGATTACGTGGTCATCCACTTATGTTACAACGTAAACACTGGTGTAAAAAAGAAACATTAATTTTGCCGTGCGTGTCATTCCAGCTTGGAACAGTTTACCGGCGGAAGTGGTGAAGCAAACAAACAGACGTGGATTTGTATCTACTTTGAAGAAACTGACTAATTTTTAATTACTTTGTTGTTAGTTTCCTTTTTATATTTTAAATTGTGAAGGTGTCTATTGAGCTACGCTCGCTGACATTCTAGTAATAATAATTGTCACAAACGCTTCATAACTTTTATGATGAAGACTCAGTTCTTACTTAAGGAAATGCGAAAGACCAGCAAAATTCCGTTAAGACATGATGGACTCGGAGTAATAAATACCACAGGCCTAGAAGAGTTTAAGTTTAAAAATTCACTCATTGTTATATTACCTCTACTTGATGGAGTTATAGGGAATCAGCTTAAAAACAAACAACAACATGTTGCAAAACGTATTCGAATTAAAAGAGAAAAGAATGTTCTCGATGACAAGATTAAACTTATATCGGATTCAAATAAAAATTTAGCAAACATTCTTTCAAATGCGATTTATACGGGAGCTTCATCATGACTAACTCCTGCACGTCCTGGAACAAAGCTGACATTATCAAAAAACGAATTCCAGGACGCCATAGTAATGCAATACGATCGGAACATAATTGATATTGCAATATCCTGTTCTTGTGGAGCACAACGAGAAATTACGAGAAATTCGAAAAATCGATAAACTCGTAACTGTTGAATCAATTCTATCACTGATAAATTATTTAATCATATTCGAATCACAGTCAACAACAAGAGAGAAACGCTAGAGCAGATATCGCGTTTAACGGATTAAGAGGTAGTGCAACGGATCGATCGTTTATCGATATATGCATATTCAATTGTCATGCACCGTCGTACTGCCAGATACCTTCTTCGGATTGTTTCAAGTATAATGAAAATCGAAAACTTCAGAAATATGCTGAACGCCCCACACGAGTTGAATAGGGGTCTTTTTATCCAATGTTGTACTCTGCAGTTGGTGGGGTTGGTCCAGGCACAAATCAGATTATGCAGATCACAGCAAAATGCATAGCCTCAAGATCACATCTAGACTACAATGAGATCATTAGTTAACTGAGACAATATGTGTCGATTCAAATAGCAAAATGTCTCAGTGACTTTGAGAATGCGAACAAAAGCCGAACAAATCCTTTTCAGCAACGACGATATAATTTGCTCGTCTGCTTAAATAATCTGCACTTACATACGCGGATTGCAAGATTTCGATAAGAACAACATGATGCTTTGGATCTTGAGTAACAGTAATAAGGATTATTAATCCTTATTAAAAAAGTCTTTGTTATTAAAACACTTACATTCTACACAAGGACTTCTATACAAAAAGTTACAAACATCTTACAACGACAACCATCGACGACAACCATCGACGACAACCATCGACGACAACCATCGACGACAACCATCGACGACAACCATCGACGACAACCATCGACGACAACAATCGACGACAACCATCGTTTATGGGAGGACGTAAGAAAACAACTAAGACCGACACCAACTATGGACAACTGCAAGTACAGTGCTCGATACACGACTGCAGCGTCTGGACAACAATCACCTGCGACAAGAATAAGGCTAAAGAAGACTTCGTATGTGGTTTTTGTGCCAACAAACTAATCTGCAACCTTTCCAATAAGCACATATCAACATCCAACACGTCAACTCAAACTACCCCCGTCGTTTCTAATGTCCTTTCTCCACCCACCGACCCTGCCACCATATACACTTCCCATTCCATGTCATCTTCACTCCCCGACACCCCACGTCCCGTCCTTCCCGTCTCGTTTCTCAATAACTTGCATCCATCAATCAAAATCACCTCCACCAACCTCCACTATCCTTCCACTCATAACCTTTCCTCACATCGCTTGCCACCCTCTTTATTATCATTATCCTCTATGTCTCCCGTCGTCAAACCAAATCCCTCCAAATCATCAACTGCCAGCTCTTCTATCGTGATCTCACCTACTCACGTCAGTCGTCCTCCTTTACGGAAGCGCTTTGCTTCTCGCGATCGTTGCGTCATTGTCACTAATATCACGCCTTCTAACTCCTTATCTCCACAAGCACGTCTGGACCACGATGTTTCCGCCTTCAGATCCATCCTCTCGTCTATTGTTCCTGCGGATAAACCATCCTTTTTCAAGGACATTTCTCCTGTCGCATTCATCCGTCTAAACAAATCTTCTCAATCTAATCCTTCCCAGCCCCCTCTCCTAAAAATTGTTTTCAAGCATCGCTCTCACGCGTCTTCTGTCCTCTCTCAACGATTCAAACTCATGTCATCTTCAACCACTCGAATTTTCCCCGATCGCGCCCCTTCTGAAATCGCTCAAATCTCTTCAGCCCGCATCGAAAAACGCCGTCGCGAGGAAAACGGCGAAACATCACTCTCCATCCGAAACATAGACGGAAATTTTCAAGTTGTCCACACCCGTCCAAAAATTCGATGGCGCTCCATCTCTCCTATGTGTCTTCTCCACTAGACTCTTTCGCCACAACACACGGTTTCCGCCTCGGTCTCCTCAACACTAGATCTATTCTCAATAAATCCGATCTTATCCTCAACCTATTCACCAAGCAATCCATCGATCTCTTCTGCCTCACCGAATCCTGGCACTCAGATTCCGACGACCTTTCCATTCGCCGTCTGCTCTCTGCCGGTTGCTCCCTAGTCGAATCCGCCCGCCCCCTCAGCTCATGCCCTTCTAAATTCTCTAATCATGGCGGCATCGTCGCATTCGCGCGTCACCCAGCGTCTCTTCGCAAAATCAATCCCCCTTTCAGTCCTTGCTCTTTTGAATTGCTCACTTGTCGTTATTCTAACCCGATCACTCTAGATCTCGCCATTGTATACCGTCCTGGTTCATCAGCTCCTACAGCCTTATTTTTTACCGAACTCGCTGACCTCCTTTCTCATTGTTCTTTGTCCTCAATCCATTCACTCGTTCTAGGCGACTTCAATATCCGCCTAGACCGCCCCTCTTCCACGGATTCCATCCGGTTCATCAACATTCTATCCAACTACAATTACAAACTAATCTCCACTGCCCCCACACATATACTTGGTGGGGCACTCGGCATCATCGCTGTCCCCGATCATTTTCTGCCTACACGTCACTGTTCATCTCTGATACTGGTCTATCCGATCACTTTCTTATTACCCTTGATCTCACTCACAACCACACCCCTTCTTACACACCTACAATCCTACATCGCCCTTGGATGTAGGATTGTAGCCTTACTCAAATCGTCCCTATCATTACCCACAATAACATATCTCCTCACGATCTCGCCTTTCTTTTCGACTCTGAACTCACATCCACTCTCGATATTCTCTTGCCCTTCAAGTCTCACCCACACCGTCGCTTGCACCGTGCCCCATGGTTTGACATCCAATGCCTACTATCAAAGCGTCGACTCCGCCATGCTTTTCGAGTCTATCACCGCTCTCTCAGACGTGATTTCCGCTCGATCACTCCGTCTTTCCGTAATTCCTATCTTGCTCTTCACCGGTCTTATCTCAACCTACTACGTACCAAATGCAACTCCTTCTGGCAGCATAAAATCATCACTTCATTCAACTCTAAGGCTCTCTGACATACTTTTAACTCAATCCTTGCTCGCTCCTCTTCGCCGTGCAACATCAATGCCAATGATTATTCGTCATTTCTCCAGACTAAAGTATCCACGTTGCTCTCTCACACCCCGGTCTCCATCCTATCCCACTCTGCCCAGTCTAGCCTCATCCTTCCGGAACTCTTTTATCTTCTCCCTGTCTCACCTACAGAAGTATCATCTGTCCTCATGTCCTTGCCCAACAAAACCTCAACTGCCGATCCCCTGCTTACTCACATATTAAAATCTATATGCTCATCGATATCCCCATTTCTCACAACCTTGTTCAACTCGTCCATCCGCAGTCGTATCTTCCCTTCACACTGGAAATCCGCAATCGTTCGTCCCCTCCTTAAGAAACAATCGCTCGACCCCTCCCTTCCTTCTAGCTATCGCCCCATTTCACTACTCCCTACTCTTTCTAAGCTCTTAGAACGCCTCATCTTAATACAAATCAACGCTTATCTCTCCTCATCCAATCTGTACCCTCCTTTCCAATCCGCTTTCCGCTCTAATCACTCGACAGAAATCGCATGCATAAAAGTGTACAACGACTTACTCATTTCTCGAGACAAGGCTCTATATAGTGTTCTCATCTCCCTCGACCTCTCCTCCGCATTCGACATTGTCGACCACTCCGTCCTCCTTTCTCGCCTTCGTTATGATTACGGCTTTTCTTCCTCCTCCGTAGCATGGTTCGCCTCATATCTATCCGACCGTTCCTTTCGCGTCTGTTCTAATTCATCATCCTCCCCTCCCATCCCTATTTTTTTGCGGGGTCCCACAAGGTTCAGTCCTAGGTCCCCTGCTTTTCTCTCTTCTGCTTGGCGATCTATCTCCGTTTATCAAACCTTACTCCTTTAAGGTCATGCAATACGCCGATGACATTCTAATCTATGCTCATGCACCCGCACATCGCATACACGATATCGGCATTTCTGCCTCCAACTGTCTTTCTTCTATCTACAAACTTCTCTCCAATCTCCATCTCGTTCTAAACCCCGAAAAGTCCAAAATAATGTGGATCCTCCCCCGTAAACCAAACATATCTCCTCCCACTGTATCTTTTGCCTCATCGATCATCCCCATAGTCCACAATCTCACTTTCTTAGGCTTCCATTTCGATGATCACCTTTCCCTTAAACCCTTCGTCCGTGACAAGGTCCGCTCATCTAACTTAATTCTCCGTGACATCCGCCGTATCTGCCCCCTTATCGACTTCCGTTCTTGTATGTCTCTTCTTTCATCGCTTCTTTTCCCTAAAATCGATTACTGCCTTAGCCTTTTCGCCAATTCTCCAAAACCCATCATCCTACCCCTACAACGAATAATCAACACCGCCGTTCGAGTGCTCTTTCGTCTCCGTCGCTTCGACCACACATCCACATATTTTGCCCAACTCTCCTGGCCCACCATCCACATCCGCATCAAACTCCGCCTTCTCGTTACCTTTCGTCTCATCGCTGTCGGCTCCCCATCGTTCATCAACCTTCCTTTCTTAGACGATACTCGCCCCACCTCGCTATCGCTTCGTTCCTGTCATACCCTCTTACTCCACGTTCCTAATTACTCCAACAACTACGGTCTCCGATCCTTCCTCGTCGCCGCCTCACTCGCCTGGAATCAACTCCCTCTCGACGTCCGCCGCGCTCCCTCCTTTATCACATTCAAACACCTCCTCCGTTCACACCTTCTCGACACCTGATTCACAGTCTTGTTTTGTTGTGGTCATGTAAGCGTGCGCTGGCACGCATTTGCCACGTTAAAATAAATCCTTTTTTTTGAATATATTAATAATATAATCTTTATTAATATAATCCTTATTAAGGATTAATCCTTATTAATCGTAATTAATACTTAATCCTTGTTAATCCTTATACGTAATAAGGATTAGAGGTCATCGGGAGAACTGCTATGTTATTAAATTTTGGTCCCTATTCCTCAACTTGGCATAGCAGCGAGGCCAAATACATGCTAATGGCGTATTTCCTCTAATGAAATTATTTTATTAGCAATTCGTAAAAAATTTTCGCCTTATAGTTTAAATTTAATTTTAAAGATAATTAATTATTTTTTACCTAGAGTTATATAATTAATGAAAATTTAAGCATACATTTATTTAATAACTATCGATGTAAGGTTAAATAAATATTTTTGAATAATTATAAAAAGGACTTTTTCGTTTTGCTTATTACAAAAAATGAATATGGTTTTGTAAAATCAGAAACTGTCTACAATTCTTAATTAAGGAATATGATTTCTTACTCGCTTTTTTGAACTATAAATTTACAACATTGATGAAAAGTCACGCAGTGAATTTTGCGTTGAGCGTTTTGTTGGTACAATCGGACACATCAAGGCGTTTTGTTTGCAATTACTCGGTATAAAGTTCAACTAATCGCAAATCTATCCAGAAGCTATATCGCTAGCTGAGTTAAGTTTTTGGTTGTTGATTTAATTTTTTTTCTTTCATATATATAACATTTTTTTAATTTTTTTTCCTTTTTTAATTAACTTTATTTATTTTTTTAGTTATTTATAAACACATATATACATATAGTCATAGTGGAAGGGTTTGATAGCTCTAAGACAGTTGGGAAGAGAATATCTTCCGAACAATACGAAGATTTAAGAAATACGAATTTAGAATCCTCAGTGCAAAAGAGGCTTATGCCTATAAAGCAGGACTCTTTTGCACTGAAAATAACATGGAAGGAAAGCCATAACTTCAACAAAAAATAAGAGAAATCGAAAAGGAAATGAGAAAAACCGTTCGAGGAGAAATCTTCGAACAGTTTTTCAAAAAATAAAATTTCAGCTGAATCTCCTTCAAAAGCTCAGCTTTGAAGGATAAATTCAAAGCGGCTTTTGGACAAGAGGAAGGGTTTGATGTTATTGACATTTCTCCACAAGTGACGGCTATTCTTAAGGATGTACCGTCATTTGCGGAGAATGAAGATGTTGAAGAATTCTTACATCAATATGATGTAAGAATTCTGAAAACATGCAAATCATACAATCAATCATATAGTTCCTTTCTTTTGAAGGGAACTATATGTAGTTTGAAAAAATTGAAAGAAGATGGAGGCAGCATCTGCGGACATCGAATATCTGTAAAGATATTCGACGAATACGATGCTGCCTTTCGGTATCCGCAGTGTTATAGATTTCAGCGCTGGGGACATTTTTCGAACATGTATCGAGAAGTGTCACCGCGTTGCGTCCACTGCGGAGAACATGAAACCCAAACATGTGGAAATAAAAATAGGCCGACATGTGCAAACTGTAAGCACCCTCACAAGGCGTAATCACACGTTTGTCCAGAGTTCAAGTTTTACTTGGCCTGGGCAAACGGTGAGAACAAGAAGGCTTGTGAGAAGCTCAGTCCTACCTTAGAGCAGCCAAAAGTCACTCTCTGGATCAATATGCTGGACAAGCAGCGATGTTGATCGAGAGAGTACTTACTCTTGAAAAAGAAATGGCTGCCTTAAGACAGGAAAATGCAAAATTAAAAAGAGATGATGTAGTCCACGAAGCCGATTTGAAGAAATTCAAATCGGAGTTGAACGCAGCAACATTACGCAAATACAAATCGTTGAAACAGGAGAAAGACAAGTCTTCGATTTCGGTGACTACTTTCAATAGTTTCAACGATTTGCCACAAATACAAGGCCCTCAGAATGAGGACAATAATATGGACTATTGTTCCGTAGTATCGACTGATTCTAAGGGTCTTTCGATTAAAGCGCCAGGGACTGCTATAAATATGCTGACGTTATCTGAATCACTTCAGGTGGCGTCGAGTCGGAGGGGCAGTTCCTGGCACAAAGCTTCGAATGCAAGAAAAAAACGAAGAATTGAGTATTCTTCGCTTGAAGACATCTGCCTGATGAGTTGGAATATAGGTTCTGTTAAGAACCTGATACAGTATTTCAGTCTCATACCGGCAGATGTGCTTCTCTTACAGGAAGCAAGATCACCCGATCAATTGAAGATTTTTAGCAGCAAAATCGACAACTGCGACACATTTGTGTCGCAGAAGGTTTCAGGATGGAACTCTTCCTAGTGTCGGTAATAAAGAAGCGTTTTGCGCATCTTTACTATCGCATGGCACTAGCGAAGTAGGTTCATTCCAGCTCCTCCGATTTTTCATCTCTAGACGCCCAGTTTATGTAGCAAATTGTTACATCAAGCCGGGGGCCTGGAGTTCGAAAAAGGGGAGGAGAGAGATTCGATCAATGCTGTTGAAGATCTTCAATTTGGGTGGTCAATTTTAAATTGGAGATTTCAACAACGACTGTGGGTCTCGGTTGGGCAGCATGATCGCTCCAGCATGGGAGGTCATATGTCCCCCGGAAGGGACATTTATCCGTCGTCGCAATGGAAGATTTTGCTATGTAAAACAAAAATACAAATTTTTAAATTAAATGGCAGCAGAATTTGCTGCCAGATACTTTTAATGATGGGCATAAGCTTGTATATTGGTCGTGGAAGGAGGAACTAGTTTTCAAGATAAGATTCCAACCGATACGGGCCGGTATACAAGCTTTTAATAGATCAATAAGGGAAGTAATGATAAATTTAAATAATAAAAATATTTTTTGTACTATTTTAAAAAATACTTTTAATGAAATAATAAATTTTAGTATTTGCAATAATAATTTTATAATAAATAATAATTTTAATTTTTTCGATTGTTTGAATATTTTAGATGAGACGTTTTTGACAAATTTTACAAATAAATTAAAAGAATCAAATTCTCTATTAATTTTGAATAATGTAATTTGTAGTAATGCAAATAAATTTTTAACTACTAAACGACCGCCCAACATCAAGTACACTCCTAAAGCTCTTCATTTGAAACGTATTCTCTGGGGTTTACGAACGGATGCGAATCCTTCGTCTCAGAGAATCGCTCAAATGGCTCTGCTCAAGAATGATATTCAAGAGTTGGAGCAGAGGGTAGACGCTAAAAAGTTGCTGTCTTACAAGAATTTTTCAAAGGAATGGTGGCAAACCATTAGGCGAACCACCTTCCGTTCTTGGAGGGCAGCGGCTTCTAAGTGGATATCCTCTAAGGGTTTTGAGAATGTACTTCATGAAATGAAAATGAAACACCTAGCCAATGCTGAAGGATGGACAGAGAGGAAAATGATGAAGATCCGTATGGAACTCTTGTTTTCGACCATCGACAATTCGCATGATGACATCACTATAGAGGACATTTTGAGTGCGTGGCCAGTCGTGCCAAAGACTTTGTCTAACAGGTCTTCGGCATGTGCTGATGCGACCAAATTGATCGTTGATAGGGTTCGGACGGATATTGCTGCCAAGATGCTAGGGGTACCTTTAGCATCTTGGTGTGATATTACGGTCGGAAGGGTGGTGTTCCTTGCGAAGGGAAGATGGGTGTCGAATGCTAAAGACACAAGACCCATAACAATATCTAATAATATTGTTATGGTGTATGAGAGAGCTCTTGATAGAATTCTTTCCCGATTCTACGAAGATCGTGATATGTTGGGAGACCACATTCACGAATTTCGTAGAGGAAGGGTAACTGTTAAGGCAGTAAGGTCCATGCAGAGTTTTCTCACCAGCGATAGACGACCTGCAGTCCTCTATTCGCTGGATGTGTCGGCGGCCTTCGACAACTTGGGGCATGATGCAATAGTTACAACGTTAACCAGTGATGGTATACCGAGTAATTTGTTGCATCGTGTCCTGGGTATATTGAAAGCAAGAACTTTCTACTTGGATGATGACGGGGGTAAGTACTATCATCTCAACAAAGGACTTCCCCAGGGCTCACCTCTGTCTCCTATCATTTATATGATAGTGACGAGGGGAGTTCTGGAGGGTCTTTTGGATAGGAACACCCACGCCATCATTTATGCGGACGACATCTCGATCGCATTTAAGAGAAATACTCTGTCGGATGCAAGGTTTGAAGGGCGAATGAAGTCTGTAATGGACATTGTTGCTCATCGCTTAGCGAAGTTTGGCTTGTCTTTAAACCCAACGAAGAGCAATTTTGTTCATTACAGATTTCGGCGTCCTGGAAAGCACACTCGTCTCCTCGATTCTCTTCCAGGGAATCGAAAGCGTCGGGTGCGCATTCTGGGATCCGTTTTCGAACCACGTTTGCATCCTAGGTCAGATATGGCCAGGTGTTTCAAATTAGTTAGAAAAGGGCTACGTATGTTTGAAAGAGAGATACGATTAAATGCCGATTCGGGTAGATGTGTAATTGTGCTCAATGCGTTTGTATTGAGCGGATTGTACTTCTACTCAAACAATCGCCCTCCAGAACAACGATATCTATTTTTAAAACGATTATTAATTTTAATAAATAAATTTTTTATGAATGAAATTGAAATTAAAAATAAATTAATTAAAAAATGTTTTATTTTACAATTTAAAAATCAAATGTTTTGAATAATTTTTTGTTTATCTTGTTTGAAATTTGTTTGATTATTTTTCTAAAATTGGATGTATATATTAATTTTATATTGCGCTTGCCTACAAGTGCTTTGTCAGAGAAATTAGAGAAATTAAGAAAAGTATAATTAAATGTATTATATCTTCATTTTTTTGTCATTGTTCAAATAATTTTAAGATAATGTTACAAAATGTTTTTTATTTTATTGGTAATATTAATTTTATCCAAATTTTGTTTTTTATGATTATTTTGAATTTTTATTTTTTAGAATTGAATTTTAGCAGTTTATCATTTTTAATTTTTGTTTAAAATTCTTATCCTCGACATCCAACCAAAGAAATCTCAATCGAAACCTGCAAAAAGAAAGAAAAAAGAAAAAAGAAAGGAAACTCGATTGGGGCTCCATACTTGGCTGGGGTCGAAAAAGTCAGAAAAAAAAACGAAAATATATATGAATTTTGTTTTTTACTTTAATAAATCATTATTTTTTTTAAAAGTCACAGAATACCAAAATACAAAACAAATTGAATTTCCTAAAAGAACATGTTTTCAGTTTAGATTTGTTTAAATACAAAAGGTAAATTCAATTGACTGAAAACGTTTGAAACGCTTATTTAAAATCCAAATAAACACCACGTATTTTACTAATACCTTTCCTTATGTAAAATATAAGTACTAGGAAAAGACTGTATTTAACTAAACAGTACCCTTGTTTAAATAAATGAGGTCAATTCTATTGAATTAAAACGTTTGGATAATTGTACGTGGCGATTACGCTTTTGTCGAATGAGATAATGGTTCGTCTAAATCAGAATATAGAAACTTCTATTTTAACGTTGCAAAGATGGAAAAACCTTCCAAATCTCAACTAAATAAGGTGAATGTATGTCTTAATCATCACAACCCAAAGGTAAGTGATGCTTCTGTTACTTCTGACAATGGAGAATTACTTTCCCAAATCCCCAAACTTGTTAATCTGGGGATTATCAAAATAATAAAGCCTTTAGAGAGGCACATTTTATACAACACTTTTCTCAGAGAATTTGTCTCTAAAATGAACAACCGAATAATTTTCAACACTGTAAGATATAACAACAGTGGTATTAAGATATCGTTCTCATCCCAGGATCTCCTGGAGAGCTATGAGAGTTTTTTCAACGCGAACTTTAAAGATTTGGGCGTATTCGAGTGCAAACCCATCCAAGCATCATTGAAAATAGCCAATCTTCCGGCTCACTTGGATGATGGGGATATTGATATGCTAAAAAACTTATAAACTTACTAACATCCGCTCCTGGTAGGAAAAAATGGCTTCCCGTTAACAATTGGTTTTTGTTCAGCGGTGATGGGACAGGCTGAGTTATTGGAAAAGACGACATGTAATCCCTTTATGGGCTTTAACCTAAAATTCGAAATTGTCGGCAGTGAGGAGTACACTTATCCTCACTGTAGTCGGTGCCATAAGTGGGGGCACTGGGCTTCCAGCTGCTCCCTACCGACTACATGTGGGGTGTGTAGTTCCTCTTCTTGCCCGGCTGCAGAGAGCGGCAGCAAATGTACGGCCCCCCATCCTGCTCCAACTGTGGGGAGAGCCACCCAGACTGGAGTAGAAGATGTGTCTTCTTTAAGAAGTACAGTAGTTTGTTTCAATCTTCTGCTGCGAGGAAACCTGGGTCTTATTCTGGTGCCGCGACATCGGCTCCCCAGAATGCCTGTAGAGGTATGTCTGACCAAGAACTACTTCATGCTATGGACCTCAGATCGGCAGAGTCCAGAAAACAAACAGAAGAGTTGGTGAAATTCTTACTTTCTGCTCTACTAGTGTCGCCGACAGTGCCAGCTAACTCGATGATTCCTCCTTCGTCAGAAATTCCAGCTTCGAAAAAGAGGGGGCTGCGGCCGATGTCGTTCCTCCCTTAAAGATCGGCAAAATGCTGAAGGGCAAGATTAAAAGCGCCTCAAAGGGAAATGACGATAATGCCCCGGGGCAAGTACCCACTCTGGGCGGCGCTAGTGATGGAGGGGGTAACCCCTCCACCTCTAGCTCTGTCTAGGGTGAGGCAATCCTCTTCCAGCTAAACTAACACAATGCAAAGCAATTATGTGCCTTTTTCACTGAATATCCTTCAGTGGAATTCAGGAGATGCTTCTGCCATTAGCCTTTTATCTGGTAGAGATGCAGATGTTATAGTCCTTCAGGAGACGCGGTCTATCCGTATCCCCCAGGACATTACTCGATGTATTCCCAAGCATATATCCACCCACTTCACTCCGTATATAACTCCTCCTCACTCCTCTTCATCTCAAGCTCTTTTAACCTTAGTTAAATGCTCCTTAAGATCTTCCCTCCTTCTTAACAATTCTTGTCCAGCCCTATCTTGTTTAGCTATATCACTTCGTAAGAACGGTAAACGTATCAGCATAGCCAATGTTTATATACGGCCAAGAGAAATTCACAAGAACCGTGACCTCCTGGATCGTATATTAGGTAGTGGCTATGACATGTTACTTGATGACTTCAACGACAGAACTGTTCGTTGAATTAATGCAGCAAACCGCAGAGCCAGGAACGACTATATTATTCACAAACCACCATCCTCCACCTTTCATTGCTCAACAACTAATTCGCTCCTCGACATATTACTGCTACATAAGAAGTGGTTGTTGAAACCCATCTGTACTGAGCAGTCGCGCCAACAACAGACCACCTCTCATGACCTAATTCGTTGGCGGTTAGAGGAAGATACGTTGCTTAGGAGAAGGTTCCACTTTGATCCCATCAGGGTGGCCTTCTTTCAAGCAGCTATCCAACTCTTCCCCCGAATTGGAAATGAGAGTTTGACCGAATTTAATGCCTACCTCTCTTCGCAAGCTACCGCGTTGCTTTCGACTACCTATAAAGGTCGCATATACAATCCCACTCCAACAAAACTCAAGGTCCTAGCTAAAATGCTACACCTTCCTAATCTCTCTGTTTCCGCCAGACAAGCCCTCTCTAATGAATAATGGAGCACTAGATCTAGGCTCCAGCTGAATAGGAATAAGGCAAGCATTTCTCGCCTTTACCCTTCTCAGTATTCCTTCTGGAAGATATTCAAGAAGGAGAAGTTTGTCTGTTGAAGGATAGAGCATTAGGTTGGATTGGTAGAATAGGCCTTGATAAAGTTTTGGAGGAGTCACTATCCCTACACAATTATGGAGCCACTCAATCACCCCAACCAATCCCGCCTTGGTGTGACTTCAGGAGTAGGGACTTATCTGTTACAGATATCCTTAACTCCTGGGTGCCACTCCCGGGCACCTCCAGAACCCATGCACCACTCTCCACTCGTGTTTGTCAGCTTTTGACATACAGTCAGAGAGAGGAGGTCCAATGCTATTAGCCTCCCCGTCCGACATTGCTGGAATAAACATCAGCCGTCGTGTTTTTATACCAAAAAAGAAGTCGATTTCATGTCCTAAAGATCTGCGACCCATTTCTATTCAAAAATCCCTCATATCCATTTACGAAAAAGCGCTTGCGCGTAAAATCTGCGGTCATCTAAGTAGGCGAAATTTAATCCCACCAGGTTTTCATGGGTACGTAAAAGATCGCTCGGTCCATTCAGCAATAGGTGAAGTGCAACAGTTTTGTCAAGATAACAGTCATCAGCTTGTTGTGGCTGTTTTTCTTGACTTCTCTGCTGCATTTGACCGCATTTCCATTCCTTTTGTTATCACTTCTCTCAGGTCCCTCGGGTTGCCTGCGAGAATTGTTAACAGGGTAAAATATTGCTGTACACCAAGCGATTCTTCTATGAAGACGACCCTGATGCACGTCAGTTCTACCCTATTAAAGGTGTGCCTCAAGTCTCCCCACTTTCTCCAATCTTGTATCTTGCTGCCTCCATTGAACTCTACAAAAATTTCAAACGCGATAAACATCTTGTGGTATACGCTGATGATACCACAGCCCTGTTCTCTGGACGCAGGTTCAAAGATGTAGTCTCTGACATCAGCCGTTTCTTTACAAGATTAAAAGATCAGCTGCCCTTTTCCAAGCTTGTTTTAAACTCCTCCAAATCGCAGGTGGTTGTCTTTCATGGCGTCCCAGCGACCAAGAAAAAACTCAAGAGATTAGCACTCTCAGCTCTATCTTCTATCCTGATAATCAACCTCTCCCTACCTTCACAAGTCGAGTAAAATATCTGGGGTTTACCATTACGGTGAACTGGTCAGTGAAAGCTGACCTGGATAGACTAAAACGTATCCTGAAGAGAGCTAGATGGGCCCTGAAACGGGCCCAACATCTGTCATTGAAAGAGAAAACCCAAGTGCGCCTCTGGGGTACTTGGGCTATCTCGGGATTGGTCTTCTTTTCAAGAGGACGTCCCCCAGAACAAAGACTAAGGTTTCTTAAGCTCCTCATCTCGAGATTACCGAGCATCGTCCGCCTCGATTGGATTCTTCGGGGTGTGGTAGACCCCGAGTGGTTCAGTCGGAGAGCGGCGTGTTGGATTGGCTGTGGAGCTCAGATCCCGTTGGACCTGAGGCCATAGCAGATCTGAAGACGAAAGAAATATTTACTTGGGAAGAACATTAGCATTACTTTTTTTAGCATGTTTCCTTTTTTAAATTAGCTATATGTTGTCATTTATTAAGAAAATCTTTATTATTATTAAATCAAGGGTGCCAAGCATGCGGGCCGCGAGAGGATTTTGTGCGGCCCGCGAAATTTCTTTATGAATCTTTCTACTTTAACATTTTTTGTAATTTTGTTTGATATTTTTACAATTTGTAACATTTTGAGTTGTTATGAATGCAATTATAACAGTTTAGGAACTACATAACATTTTTACTGTGATAATATTTTTTAAATATCCTTAAGAATAATGTCAAGAAAGAGAAGTATACAGGTGCAAATATATATGCATCGAAAGTCTTATGCATGTTTGGAAGTACCTATATCTGTGAACAACTGTTCTCATGTATGAAGAGCTTAATAAAAACATCTTCAGATATAGGTTGTCAGAACAAAATATTCAATGTGAAAATTTATTGCATACAAAAATTGAGTCCTAACTTTAATAGCTTAATTGAAGAAAAGACTCGCCATTAATCTTTAAGTAAAACAATTAAATGGCTAATTGTTTTATTTTATTTTATTTTATTATTTTATTGTTGTGGAAATTAACTATATAAACGTGTTTGATTGACATCTAAATGCACGCGTTTTTGTTATTAACAAATTTGGTATTGCGACCTGTGAGATTGAAATTAATTAAAATATGACCAGCCGTCTTATTTTTATCTGACACCCCTGATCTAAACGGAAAAACAAAAACCATGGGATCGACTAATTACATTAACAAACGCTAGTATTAACAGTATTCACTTGGAGATGAGACATTTTGCTCAATTACGCTGCATTGCTAATTTTGCTCACTTATACAAAGCAAATAACTTTAAGTATTTACTACTTTACCGACACAACTATTCAACATTAAAGACTTTAATTTATAGAAGTTTTGTATATAAAAAGATTAAAAAAAAACTGTATTTCTTCGAAACAAACTTTATTTTATTTTTTTTCAAACATAATTCAAATAATAGAAAGCAAGCATTCCTATAAAAGACAGTACATATATAATCTTAATTTTTAACAGGACATAAACTGCTATAATGTATTAATTTCTTAATTTCAAATATATTTTTCAGTATATATCATTGATAATACAATTTCGTTAACTTGTTTAATTTCTTCTTTTTCTTTTTCTGGTCTGATACAGGAGGCTTGAATTGTAAGTTTTTATACTAAATTTAATAAAATGCACATTAAAATGTATATACATCAACTTTTAAAGATTCAAGGCATATTTTTAAAACAAAATCAACAAATGTAGTATGATTATGTAGATAATTTAACTTTATGATCAACATACAATGTTGCATTATAGTGTAATGAATATCATAGTATTTTGGCAATTTTTTATCCAAAATGCAGAGTAAATCTTTAAAACAAACTTTTTCCTTATAATCCAAAGAAAATATTCGCATTTCTGATTAATTTGTATTATATATTTACGTTATAATGAGTCAATATATCGCATTATTTAATGTTGTATTAAAAAACTGATTATCATTATGACTGATGAACATATTGTTTAAAAGAAAATCAATTTGATAAAGGCGTTAGCACTTTTCTCAATCAAAACGAACTATCATGCGTTCATTGGGTCTTATATTATTTTTACCGAAAAAGTATAATATGTTTGCCTGCCAACACGATTAAAGTTAATCCAGATAAAAATCATTGCACGATGATTGAAGTCAATGAAAAAATAAATAAGTTTAGCAGCTGAACGAAACAAAAAATCGTCAAACTTATAAACTATCAAAATATTATCAAAAACAAATTTAAATTTTACATGCGAACTTTTTATGAATTATTAATTATATACTCTGTATTAGAATAAGAGGTTAAGTTAGATAATCACATTACATTAGAGAAAATAAATCATCAACATTCATCTTCTGATATGTTAGATTGAAAAGCAAATGTCGAAAACTAATAACTACATTTTCAACTGATGACCTTTGTTTAAAAATAGCCTATTATTTATTAAGCGGTTCCTAAAATTACCGGGTTATAAAAATTATTATTAAGATAACTTGTTTAAATTTTTGTACAGTACAAAATGTGCAAACATCTGCAGTTTAGTGATCAGATTAGTTAGTAGGTCGTAACTTTATTTTTAACTTAAAAATATTAACTCGATATAAACACGAAAAACATTTACAGAGAAAAAAAATTGTAAACGAAAATGAATTAAATTTTGTAAATTTGCAAACAAATTGTGAAAACAAAAGACAACAATATATTAATGGAAGCAGTAATAACGAAAAAATAAAGAAATAGTCATTTTTTATTTATAATATATTAATTTATACTATATATAGTATATTATATATACTATATAAAATATATGATTAATATTATATCATGTAATATGATAAATTGTACTATTCATTATTTGGTTAGGAAATGAAGAGTGGGCGGCATCCTTTCTAGAACATGTGCAAGCATAATGTTCTCGGAATTTTTCATTTAATCTCGGAAAAAAAGATAAATTTTTAGAAACGTTAAAAAGTTAACTTTCACAACTGTTTGCATGTATACAAACTAGTGTACGAATATCGTAACGAACCAGTTGCAAAACGACCTAACTACAACTTTATTTTGCGCCATGTTAGTACTCAGTGGATCACCAGGGCGCAGGTACGGATCACTAACGTTTCAACATACTGTAATACTTGGATGGTCTATATAGAATCCAGCTAGTCGTTGAACAATCACACGAAACTTTCCTAAAAATTTGTAGACTCTTTACCGGTCTGACACTTTTCAAAATGGATTTCTAGAGCAGGTCATTAATTTGTGAAATGTAAATATATAGTTTTTAAACGACTAGCTGGATTCTATATAGACCATCCAAGCATTACAGCATGTCGAAACGTTAGTGCTCAGAGCCTGCGCTCTGATGATTCACTGAGTACTAAAGTCGGTACAGGATTATGTTAGTGATTAGGTCGTATTGCAACTGGTTCGTGACAATATTCGTACACTAGTTTGCAGTACCATATTTATGATTAAAGAATAGAGCAGTATAAAATCCGTATATTTCACAGATTATGGACCTGCTCTGGAAATCTGTTTTAATGAATAATAATTAATTAAATAATATGTTTTATAATTTAAATATATTTTAAGTTGAAATTTGAAATAAAAGTCAACTTTTATGAATTGAATAATAAATAATATACGATGTATCGGAAGAGGGATCATAGGTCATCACGATGAACTGATATGTTATTAGGTTTTGATCCTATTCCCCGATTCAACATAACAGAGAAACAAACACATGCTAATGACGTATTTCCTTTGATGAAATTTAATTATTTAGTCTATCTTATTCTGATACAGATTATATTATTTACTGTCGATTCATAAATATTTCCCACTTAAGAGTTTAAATATTTTTAATAATATTTTGTCGATTTATATATTTTAAGATTTTCTGTTTGATTTGATTTTTTAGTAATCTAAAATTACAGTAACCTAAAATTCGAAGTAAAATACTATTAATATTTGTAAATAGTCGATAATGATCTATTATAGATGAATAATTATTGAGGTTAAATTAAAAAATGGAAAATTTTATTTGATACTTCTCTAATCTCTGTTAGCATCTTCAAAAAATTACTGAGTAATTTTCTGACGATGCTAACAGAGGTTAGCTAAATATCAAATACAATTTTCCCATTTTTTTGATTCTGCCCTAATGATTCTTTACTATTAATATTTATATTTATATTAATTCTATTTATTAGTAGCTATAAATATTTATAGTAACTAAAATTCGAACTTACCAGCATTTCACTTTTTGGTGTACAATCTAGTCCTATAGTCATATAGTTTGTTGTTGGCTAGAGTAAACTTTTTTACACCAGCCTATTGGAAATTTTGGCACGTGAGGTTCAATAAGCAAAGTACTGATCCTGGTTGCAAAGTAAAAAATCAAAAATGAGTAGCATTTTTGATTATATATAACAAAGGAAACAACACCGCCGCCAAGGATCCTCAGAGGACCAATTAATTAGAGGTTTTGTTCAACCAGGACTGTTTATTACACCTATCTACGTCTCTATATATAGAGTATTTTATGCTTTTACATTGCAAGATGGCGTACCGTTTCGGCTTTGAAAGGCCTAATCAGTTGAGGCAATACAATGTATACACATGAAAAACATACTATATATAGGTAAAGCAGAAAGAATTTACTGTATACTAATTGCATGACGTCTCTGCAAGCCGAAACGGTACGCCGTCTTGCAGTGTAGAAGCATTAAATACTCTATATGGAGAAAGACGCAGATAGGTGTAAAAGACAATCCTGGTTGAATAAAACCTCAAATTTATTTATTGGTCCTCTAAGGATCCCAGGCGGCGGTGCTGTTTCTTTTGTAATTTATTATATTGGTCATTTAGTGATCCAGCTGATGTCTATTACACTGAAAAGAATTAATTGCATTGATTCTTCTTCAGTGTCAGTTTATCTACAATCATGGCAACGAAGTAAAAAATCAAAAAGGCGCGGCATTTTCATCAAATATAGTTGTAGCATCTTATATATTACAAGAACTTAGAAGTTGATAGCATTGTTGACGTCATAACTTACATTACACACATGTCTTCCTGTATTTATACATTTACATTGCTGGAATAATGGGCTACTGATCACGTAAGTGTATTTTGCATGCCTTATACGTGCACAATTTATTATGCATTATCCATGAATAATCACCATGCATGCATAATTCGCTTTGCATGCATAATAAGTGACTAATCACGTGATGCTACTATATGTGACACTTGAATACACGCCCTCTGATCTCCAGACCAAACATAGTCATCGAGCCATCTCGTATGTTTTCGATTCCTTGAGCTCCTTCTCCATTTAGCTCCTATTTAAATTTCTTTATTAGTTGCTGCTTCTTCGTTGCATATCCGTATCCTGCATACATGTTGCGGCGTTCCATCCACCTCTACCACGTCTGGCCTATTGCTGATAACGGCTACTGTCCGTACTGGCCATGACGTTGTACACTTGGCCTGAGGCGACTTCACAAATATATTTTTGCCCACTGAATTTTGATGAGTAGGGATTTCGTTTTGTATGGCGTGTCTGTTGTCATACGGCGTCTGTAGCTATACAATATGTTTGCTTGTGATGCCTTGTCTTCAGCTAGTCTTGGAGCTAAGTTATACTAGTATACAACTTCATCTACCGTAGTCCGACATCTTTCCGATATCCGTTTGATCGTCCTGTAGACCCTTTCGACTATTCAGTTTCCTTAAGGTGTGTTTGTGCAGCGATAAACGATGTTCATTCTCCATCTTTTGAAGAAGCCTTTGAATGATTCTGAGTGAAACGTTCTTTCGTTGTCCATTAGCAACTCTTCGGGGAATCCACGTTCGAAACACATCGACTTGAGTTCTCCAACCACATTATGCGCTTATTCCGACCTTAATTGTTTCCATATAGCAAACTTGCTGGGTCCGCAGTTTATAATAGACAGAAATGTCAAATCATTGGAGTGTGTTATATCGCACGGTATTCTCATCCACGTGGTATCAACGCTCAACCTACCTTCCTCCCATATGACCAAATGAGGGTCAATTGAGCGACATGACAAGCATTTGAAACCACTATATCCCCCTGCTCTTTTGTGAATTGTAAATCATGATTGCATTCTTTTGTCAAGGCCA
The DNA here is from genome assembly GCA_012934845.2 of Pomphorhynchus laevis. Classification (NCBI taxonomy): domain Eukaryota; kingdom Metazoa; phylum Acanthocephala; class Palaeacanthocephala; order Echinorhynchida; family Pomphorhynchidae; genus Pomphorhynchus; species Pomphorhynchus laevis. Next base: position 73,271 of record WNNJ02003019.1, read on the forward strand.
AAGTACTGTCAACACCTACGTGGTGTTGATAATAATGGTTTAATAGTATCATCATATGCTTATCATTTGTACATTTAGCCACTGCTGCGGCGTATTCCTTGACCATATCTTCCTTGATCATTTGCAACCATCGAGTTAGTACGCTGGTCAGGACATCGCCTCTGTTAGTCTGTTCAGTAACATATTCTAAGTCTACATTTATTCGAAGCTCGGCCACTAAGTCAGCAACTATATGTAGACGTCTTTTCATTAAGTATAGCTGAGTCCCAAGACTCATGTTGATGCCCTTCTTCAGCGCAGAATTTAGCCATGTGACGAATGTAGCCGAGTCACTTTTGATGATGTTCTGCTTAGCTCCCCACGCTATCACAATGCTGATTCCTTTTATGGCTGCTTCTAGTTCTGCGACATTAATATGATGCGCATCAGCCTTTTTGCTCCACCACGATGTGTCATCTACTGCAACCTGGCCGATTTCCACTTGTACACCTATTGCGATAAAGCTTGCGTCACACCAAACAAAAGCAAATTGTTCGTTATGACTTATGTCCTATCTTCCTTTAACAGGATCGCTCTCGCCTACTATATTCCCTCAATTATAAGATACCATCCTATATTTGAATATAAGGCACTACCTTCTTATATTCGAATATTAGGTAGTGTCTTATAATCAAGGGAATTTAAAAATTTTCATTTTTTATCCCTAATGTCTAAAAAACTTGTATAGAAGGAAAATTTATACACTTAGATTCAAATTGGAGGTAATTCGAGACTACGAGTCACGAAATATTGACGATAATAAACGAATCAAAACTGAGATTGTCGAAAAATGCGGAATATCCTATAAAGTGTTACAAAGTCGGTTCGAGAAAAAGGAAGAATACAATGCAATTTTGTTTAACTCGAACAAATATATTGTTTCGACCAGAAAAGTTGGTTGTGGGGGGCAGGTCTATACCCTGCCACCCCCACAACCAACTTCTGCGTTAATTCTTTCAGAACTTATCATCGTTATCTCATACTATCTTCAGCACTTGACTTCTCCGTTTATTGTAACTAATTCTTTCATCTTCGTCGTTCGTATACGCAACTTCTGCGTTCTAAGACAAAATTTTTGGTGAAACAAAGTGACTTCCACTGATGACTCTTGAACTAAATGGAAAACTCTAAATTATCTACTTTCTCTCGTTCTTCTGTCATCTTCACTCTTGATCCTTCTCAATTCTCCGATTACCTAATTTCAAAAACAATTTCTCTTATCGTCGATAATTGTCCTTCCATAAACTTCTTGTATCCCGTATATTCGTATCCCTGAGTACTTTTACGTACTTACCTACTTATTTCGTCAACCTGAAAGTCCTCTCCTGCCGATCCCATCCCTATTCGAATTCTCAAATTGTTGTCCACTGACTTCGCACTTTTCCTTACCAGACTCTAATTCGTCGATCCGGAATGGAAGATTTCCTGATCTTTGAAAAGCGGACAGTGTTCATCCCCTACTTAAAAAGGTCTCTCTTGACCTCTCTTTTCCTTCATCTTATCGCCCAATATCAATTCTATCAACCTTATCTAAAACTCTTAAATACCTTGTATTAGATCAGATCAACAGGTATCTCTCTTCATCGCCGCTCTAACCTTCTTTTCAATCTGCTTTCCGATACAATCATTCCACCTAACTAGCATGTCATAAAGTATTTTCTGATCTGTTTTCCTCTCGTGACAAAGAACTTTGTAGTAGAGTAATATCGCTCGATCTTTCATCTGCATTCGACATTGTCGATCACAAAATCCTTCTTTCTCGTCTTCGCTATCAATATGGCTTCCCTTCGTCTACCTTACTTTGGTTCTCTTCGTATCTCTTCGATCAATCATTTTTCTTCCATTCTAATTCAATGTTTCCTTCTATCTTCTATATCTTGTGATGTACTTCAAGGTTCAGTACTTAGCCCTATTCTCTTCACGCTTGGAGATTTATCTTTTATAACTACTAAATTTTGCTTTAAAGTGATGTTTACGCTGATGATATGTGTCTCTATTCTCACACGTCAGAACATCTAATTTTTTTGCACATGCCTCTCAATCCTACCAAATCTAATGTGTAGTGGATTTTACCCTCCGTTTCTGTATCTCCTCCTTCTCTGTACATTCATACCACAATTATTTCTGCGGTAGATAAACTAGTATTTCTAGGTATTCACTTCGACAATAACATCTTCATTCGTGATAAAACTGGGTCTTCAAATATTCTTCTCCGTAATATTTGTCTCGTCATAAATTCTCATGATTTTAGTTCATGTAAATATCTTATATCCTCCCTTCTTTTCCCACGTATTGATTACTGTCTTAGCCTTCACGTCTTCTATTTTAACTCATCGCTTAAACATCTGCGCCTCATTAACACTGCTGTGTGCATCCTCTTTCGACTTCATAAATACGATCATATCTTCTCCAATTTATCAAAACTTGGATGGCTAAGTATTGAAACCCGCGTTCGTTTTTGTCTGCTTTGTCTAACCAACTCTAGGAATTCCCTACCTGATCACCTGTGATATTCATTCTCACTCCTTTTTTCAAGAAACAACTATGTTCAATGCTTTTAAGCGAGTAACTATTGCTTTAAATCTGTTTCGCTTTTGTGGGCTTGTAGGCACACCGTATGTGTGCATTTGCCACATAAAAAAACTTTCTTCTTTTATTATAATATAAACTTTGCCCTTTTGGAGTAGAGACTTATGGATCACTGGGCTCTTCCGCTTTGGCTCTTGTTAAGGAGATAGGAAAAAGATTGAAGCACGTTACCGGAGATTCACATGCTACTTCATACCTCCTCCGAAACTTTAGCATCGCCATCCAATGTGGAAATGCTGTCAGCATTCTGACGACGGATCCAAAGGGCAAGAACATGGTAGGCTGGTGGTAGCAGCTAGTCGTGCTAAAAGAATGACATTTCTCTACGAAGAAGACAAACGTTCTCCTATATTTATCTTTTTTATTTTAAATTTATTTGTAATTTAAAATATAAATTTATCGTGCTTCCAAAAATACATATATAAACTTCTTAAATAAAGAGTTCCATTTTTCACTTATATTAAGAATTTCGAAACATATTTTGTTTAGAATCTAAATATTTTTATTTTAACATTATTACTTTTGTGGTAAGATTTATTTATAGCCCATTCAGGAAAACAATACTTCTTTAACTAACTATAGCAATATAATTCCTACTTCTCAAAGATATTTGATATTAGTGCTATTTTTAGCTATAAAAGAGGGACATTGTGATGCAATTAACCATTTTCTAGAAATATATGAATTCAAAGAGGTATCTTTAAGTAATACTCCCATTTAACTTTGCTTTTTCAAAAAAAAACTAAAGTTTGGCTTCAAAATAACTCAAGTTTAATTTAAATGCCTTTGGTTTCAAAAAATCAAAGGCATTGCTTCGTCGGATATCTTCTTCTCAGTTAACCAAATGAGATGTGACGTTTAGCTAAGCTTTGGTCGCGAAAATCCATCTTTCCTGATATTGCTAAGCTAAAGAGTATTGAAAATATGATGCACCTCCTATATTCCTATCTTTATTATTTCTGATCATGTTACTTCTATTATTAGTCAAATTCCGAGGTAATGTCTCAAATTTTGATAGCACAATGAGGCCTTATAATTGACGTCTTGCCTTTGAAATTAAAGTGTCTTAAAGCGATTTCATCTGGTATAAGCAAAGTTCTCACTACTGTATTATTAGCCATAAAATAGTTAAATTTTGTTGCACATTGCTCATTTATGACTGAACAGGAATCAAATACTAGTGACCAAATCTTAAAAGTATCCTGAGAACTAAGGAACGATACAAAATTCAGAAAAAATCAGAATATTTATATTAATAAAAAGCTTTAAATGGGCGACGAGCATTTAATTTCTATTATTGCATATTTACTATTTGACTTGTATATTCTTTGATTTATAAAAACAATATTTCATTTCAAAAACTACAAAACAAAATATTTATAATTATAGCTTTATCAACCAAAGATGGTTAGAAAATCTATATATTAATAAATACATTAATGTATTAGGGCACAACGCTGTCTGATTGCTAACGGCTTATTCTGTTGAAATTAATTTGTCAATTATAATTGCTTACACTAATTTTACGCAACTAATTTTACTTAATTGGCTTTACGAAAGGATTGCAAATGATTAGTCATAAAAATCATATCAGTTAACTAAGCTTATGTATTTTATACCATATATAATTAAAAATTAAGATAAATAATTATATAAGATATTATACAATTTATATAACGATAAAATGTATTATTAAGATTTAAAATAAAAATCAATTATAATGGAATGACTAATAAATAATATACGATTAATTCGAATAAGAAATAGAGATCATCAGGAGGAATTGCTATGTTATCAGATTTCGGTCCCTATTCCTTTATCCCGCGTAAGAGTGAGATCAAATAAATGCCAATGACGAATTTCCTTAGATGAAATTTATAATAATAAGACTTTATTAATAAAAATACATAAATGGAAGTGTCGTTTTACAAGAAGTCCGTTAAAAAAATAAACAGTCAGTCAACAGAAAAAATAGGTCAACAATTTCTTTGTCTTCTTCCTATTAAGGCCACAAATCAATGGGGATCTGAGCCCCCCCCAACCAATCCAGCACGCCGCTTTCCGATTGAACCACCCGGGGTCTTTCACCCCCCCCCGAAGAATCCAATCGGTGCGGACGATGTTGGGTAAACGAGAGACGAGGAGCTTAAGAAACCTTAGCCTTTGCTCTGGGGGACGTCCTCTTGAGAAGAAGACTAATCCCGAGATAGCCCAGGTACCCCAAAGGCGCACCTGGGTTTTCCCATTCAACGACAGATGCTGGGCCCGTTTCAGAGCCCACCTTGCTTTCTTCAGGATACGTTTGAGTCTATCCAGGTCGGCTTTCGCCGACCAGTTCACCGAAACGGTGAACCCCAGGTATTTTACTCGACTTGTGAAGACAGGGAGTGGTTCGGATGCAAATATGGAGGAGAGCGTAGAGAGTGCTAGTCTCTTAAGTTTTTTCTTGGTTGCAGGGGAGCCATGAAAGACAACCACCTGCGATTTAGCGGAGTTTAGAATAAGGTTGGATCTAGGCAACTGGTCTTTTAATCTTAAAAAGAAGCGGCTGATGTCCGAGACTACGTCTTTGCACCTGCGTCCAGTGAACAGGGCTGTGGTGTCATCAGCGTACACCACTAGACGTTGTTCACGTTTAAATATTTTGAATAGTTTAATAGAGGCAGCAAGGTATAAGATAGGAGAAAGTGGGGAACCTTGAGGCACACCCGTAATAGGGTAGAACTGACGCGCATCAGGGTCGTCATCATAATAAAATCGCTTGGTGTACAGCAGTATCTCCACCCTGTTAACAATTCTCGCAGGCAACCCGAGAGACCTGAGAGAAGAGATAACAAAGGGAATTGAGATGCGGTCAAATGCAGCGGAAAAATCAAGGAAAACTGCCACAGCTAGCTGATGACTGTTCTCCTGACAAAACCGATGCACTTCACCAACTACTGAATGGACCGAGCGACCTTTGACAAACCCATGGAAATCAGGTGGGATTAAATTTCGCCTAATCAGATGATCGCGGATTCTACGCGCAAGCGCTTTTTCGTAGATCGATACGAGGGAATTTTGAATCGAAATGGGCCGCAGGTCTTTAGGACAAGAGACCGGAAACGTTTTTGGAATAAAAATTCGCTTGCTAATGTTGATGCCGGCCACATCAGATGGGGTGGCTAATAGCATTGTGATGGCCACCTCCCTTCTTTGATCGGTTGTCAAAAGCTGACAGACACGAGAAGAGAGTGGAGCGACGGTTTTGGAGGTGCTTAGAAGAGGCCCCCAGGCGTTGAGAATATCTGTGACAGATGTCTCTACTCCTGAAGACCCCCCAGGCGGGATTGGTTGCGGAGATTGAGTGGCTCCATAGTTGTGTAAGGCAAGTGACTCTTCTAAAACTTTATCAAGGCCAATTCTACCGATCCAACACAAGGCCCTATCCCTCCAACAAGCAAACTTATCCTTCTTGAAAATCTTCCAAAAGGAAGACTGAGAAGGGTTAAGACGAGCAATGCTCGCCCTATCCCTACTCAGCTGGAACCAATATCTGGTGCGCCAGTATTCATTCGAGAGAGTTTGTCTGGCGGAAGAAGAGAGATTAGGGAGGTTCAGTAGTTTTGCTAGAACCTTGAGTTTCGTCGGAGTGGGATTGAAAATGCGACCTTTATAGGTTGTCGAAAGCAATGCGGTAGCTTGCGAAGAGAGGTAGGAATTAAATTCGGTTAAATTCTCATTACCAATTCGGGGGAAGCGTTGGATAGCAGCTTGGAAGAAAGCCACTCTGATCGGGTCAAAGTGGAATCTTCTCCGAAGCAGCGTATCCTCCTCTATCCGCCAGCGAATTAGATCATGAGATGTGGACAGATGCTGTCGCGACTGCTCCGTGCAGAAGGGTTTTAACAACCATCTCTCGTTGAGCAGTAATAAGTCGAGGAGTGAATTCGTTGATGTGCAATGAAAGGTAGGGGACGGTGGTTTGTGAATAAGATAACCGTTCCTGGCTCTGCGGAGAGCAGCATTAATCCAACGACCAGTTCTGTCGTTGAAGTCACCTAGTACAATGTCATAGCCGCTATCGATAATACCATCCAGAAGGTCACGGTTCTTGTGAATCTCTCCTGGACGAATGTAGACGTTGGCTAGACTGAGGCGTTTACCGTTCTTAACGAGTGAAACTACTAGACAAGACAGGGCAGGACAAGAGTAATTTAGCAGGAGGGAGGACCTTAAAGAGCATTTAACTAGGGTCAAGAGTCCTTAAAAGGAATAGGAGTGAGGTGGGGTTATGTACGGAGTATAGTGGGAACAAATTTGCTTTGGGATAAATCGAGTAATGTCCTGGGGGAGACGGATAGACCGCGTCTCCTGGAGGACTATAACATCTGCGTCTCTACCAGATAAAAGTCTAAGGGCAGAAGCACCTCCCGAATTCCACTGAAGAATATTCAGTGAAAAAGGCTCAGGTTTACTCACCATTGGGCTAAATTAGTTGGAAGGGGGATGCCAACCTAGACAGAGCTAGGTGCAGGAGGGTTACCCTCACTGCCACTAGCCCCGTCGCGGGTCGTACCCCCAGGGCAATATCTTCATTTCCCAGAGAAGCCTTCTTATCCTTGATCATCTTCCCCACCTTGGGGGTGGGACTGTTCTGGCCGAAGCCCCCTCTTCTTGGAGTGGGGGGTTTTAAGCTCGTTAGGCATGGGGGCAGCTGTTGTCCCTACAAAAGAGGATAGCAGAGGTCCAATCATTGTTTGAAATTGCGAAAAAATTACTCGTTTCTGGTTATCAAGAAGTTGAATGATGTCAGCGTTTGACATCCGGTCGGCTGGTGAACCAGCAGCAGAGGCGTAGTTGATCGGGGTTATAGGCTTAACAAACAGTTGTTTATATTCTTTAAATATTCTGCAGCGCCTTGACCAGGCCGGATGTTCCCCTCCACAATTAGCGCAAGAGGGGGAGGCCTGACATCTTTCCCCTTTTAAAGCATACTGACAATCCCCAGCACCACAAACACCGCATACCAAGGCCTTGCTGCATGTAGAGTACCAGTGGCCCCAGGCATGGCACTTGTTACAGTGTGGGAATGTGAGTCGGTCTTCGTCAATTAGAGTGAATCCTAAGTTAAAACCTAGGAAAGGATTCGCTGACGATTTAGAAAGAAGCAGACCGGAATCAAGATCTGTATTTGCAAAAGCCACTGGGAGGGTGTCGCCCCCTTACTAGGACTTGCCTCACTGATTGGAGGCCATACAATTTGTTCAGAGTTATCAAATCTTCTTATGTTAGAAACAATGGAAAATTAGATATTTTAACTGAGCACTGAAGGGGTTTCAACGTTATGGAACCAGAGTTCAAAAGGTGCTTGTCAAAATAATCTTTGTATTCCTTTAATAAAGAGGCATTCGGGAAGGAAACTCTTACAGTATTGTCCAAAATCTTCACTGAATTGAACAGCACCCTGTTTGGATGAATTGATACAAACTCGCAAAAAAGTTGAGAAGAGATTGTGTTTCTCTATTGGTTTTTTTGAATTGATAATGCACAGGTTAGCTAATTTTGGAATCGGGGGTAGCAGCCCCTTATCTGCATTTAATAAACACGAAACATCACTAACCTGGTTAGAATTGTCTCCAGTAGACGAAAGAATTGAACCAGATCGTTCATTACTACCATATTTCATTGTAAAATCACCAAAAGTTGTAGAGCTTTGAAGCTCCGATAGCGTTTTAGCATTCATTTCTCATAGTGAAATGGATGAAATTTGATTATCAAGTATCTTATTCTAATACAATGTATATTATTTATTATCCATTCATAAAAATATTCCACTTAAGAGTTTAAATTCATCAAATAAAATAAAATTAAAATCTATTAAACTTGATTGAATATTCGCGAAAAAATAATATCGTATCAATAATGCATAGTTTGTATAACCGACCGAGGTTATATTACTAAGAAAACAAAGTTAACTGGTCAATAGTAGTAACTTGTCAGTAGAAGAAATTAAATTAATTCTCAACTTACAACTAACATAAATTATATTATATATCTAATTTAATTTGGATAAACTTGACTTTGTTAACTTGAACTAACTTAACTCGAATTAATTTTTCAAATCGATATATTTAGGAACATTTAAAAAATCCTTAATGGATACTGAATTATTACAATTCTGGACCCATTTGCAAGTAACCTTGATTATTTAATAATTAGCATTTATACAATAAAATATACTTACAACGGCGCGTTAAGTCCTATTTGAAGTTGATCTTGTTTTAAAATTTGCATCAATACCTTGCATATATCATTCTCGAGCTCAGAATGGTTGTATGATGCGTTTAGAATATCATTGTCCAATGTCGTCATCATAGCCTTTAAAATACTTTGGTCTTGTCAGATTTCATTTATATAGTTATAAAAAAACTCTTCTAGCTGATCACCGAGTCGCATCATTTTCAATAAGCCGTTGCTTTTAAGTTATTTGAAATGTGTAATTTTATGAAAATATCCATTGAAGAATTGTCATAGCAACAAACATTATTTGTGTTAGAATATATAAATATGAAACTAAAATATTGAACTAATATTGTACAATTTTTTACATTCGGTTTTAATAACTAAAGATTTTCTTAAAAAAATATATAACTGATAAATACTTTAAAAAGATACATGCAGAAAAACGAAATCAAAAAGTCAGAATGGTCGTTATCAGTATGCTACGGCATCAGGTCAACAGGGATCTGAGCCATCCAGCTACACAAACACGCCGCTCTCCGACTGAACCATCCGGAGTCTTTCATCCCTCCCCGCCCCAAAGAATCCAATCGAGGCGGACTATGTTCGGTAATTGCATGATGATGAGCTTGAGAAACCTTAGTCTTTGCTCTGGGGGACGTTCTCTTGAAAAGAAAACTAATCCCGAGATAGCCCAAGTACCCCAGAGGCGCACTTGGGCTTTTCTATCCAATGACAAATAGTGAGCCCGTTTCAGGGTCCACATAGCTCTCTTCAGAATATGTTTGAGTCTATCCAGGTACGCTTTCTCCGTAACAGTTAAGCCCATATATTTTACTCGACTCGTAAAGATGGGGAGTGCTTAAGGCTGAAAATTGAGGAAGTGTAGGTCTCTTAAGTTTGTGGCAGTGTCTCTATGATGGCAGGGGCGCCATGAACGACTACAACCTGCGATTTGTTAGAGTTTAAAATAAGATTGAATGAGGGTAACTGATCTTTTAATCTTAAAAAGAAACGGCTGATATCCGAGACTACATCTTTGTAACTGCGTCCAGAAAACAGGGCTGTTGTGTCATCAACGTATACTATTAAATGTTGATCGCGTTAAAATATTTGTAACGTTTAATGGAGACAGCAAGATACAAGATTGAAGAAAGTAGGGAACCCTGAGGCACACCTGTAATAGGGTAGAACTGACGTGCATCAAGGGCTATTTTAACAGAAGAATCGCTTGGTATACAACAATATTTCCGCCTTATTAACAATTCTAGCAGGCAACCCAAGATACCTGAGAGAAAAGATGAATGGAAATGCGGTCAAATGCATCAGAAAAGTCAAGAAAAACAGCCACAGCAAGCTGATGACTGTTATCTTGGCAAAACGGATGCACTTCACCTATTGAGAATGGACCGAGCGATCTTTTACGTACCCATGATAACCTAGTGGGATTAAATTTTGTCTACTTAGATGGTCGCGGATTTTACGAACAAGCGCTTTTTTGTAAATGGAGATGAGAGGTTTTGAATCGAGATAGGCCGCAGATCTTTAGGACATAAAATTGATTTCTTTTATGTACAAAAACACGACTGATGAAATTAATGCAGCAACATCGGACGGGCAGGCTAGTAGCATTGTGATGGCGACCTCCTTTCTCTGAGTGTATGTCAAAAGCTGACAGAACCGAGTAGATACTGGCGCGTGGAATTTGGCGGTGCCTGTAAGTGACCCCAGGATTTTAGGATATCTGTGACAGATAAGTCCCTACTGCTGAAGTCACACCAAGGCGGGATTAGTTGGGGAGATATAGTGGCTCCATAATTATGCAGGGATAGTGACTTCCAAAACTTTGTCAAGGTCTATGCTGCTAATCCAACCCAAGGATCTTTCTTTCCAGCAGACAAACTTCTCCTTCTTGAATATCTTCCAAAAGGAAGACTGAGAAGGGTTAAGGCAAGCAATGCTCGCCCCATCCCTACTCAGCTGGAACCTATATCTAGTAATCCTTTATTCATTCAAGAGGACCTGTCTAGCGGAAACAGAGAGATTAGGAATGTGTAGCATTTCAGCTAAGACCTTGAGTTTTGTTGGAGTAGGATTGTATATTCAACCTTTATAGATAGTGGAGAGGAACACGGTAGCTTGCGAAGAGAGGTAGAAATTAAATTCGGCTAAACTCTCATTACCAATTTTAGGGAAGAGTTGGATGGCTGCCTTAAAGAAAGCTACTCTGATAGCATCAAAGTGAAACCTTATTCTAAGCAACGTATCTTCCTCTCACCGCCAGCGAATAAGGTCATGAGAGGTAATCTGTTGTTGTCGCGACTGCTCAGTACAAATCGGTTTCAACAACCACATCTTATGTATCGGTAAAATGTCGAGGAGGGAATTAATTGTTGAGCAATGAAAGGTGGGGGAAGGTGGTTTGTGACTAAGATAGTCGTTCCTGGCTCTGCAGAGTGCTGCATTAATCCAATGACCAATTTTGTCGTTAAAGTCACCAAGTAACAAGTCATATCCGCTACCTAATATACGATAGAAAAGGTCACGTTATTTGTGAATTTCTCCCCGCCGGATATAGATATTGGCTGTGCTGATGCGTTTACCGATTTTACAAAGTGATATGGCTAAACAAGACAGGGCTGGGCAAGATAAGTTCAGTAAGAGGGATGATCTTAAGAAGCATTTAACTAGGGTTAAAAGCCCTTGAGATAAAGAAAAGTGAGTGGGTTATGTACGGTGTAAAGTGAGTGTACATGTGCTTAGGGATAAATCAAGTAATGTCCTGGGAAGACAGATATACCGCGTCTCCTGAAGGACTATATCATTTGCATCTCTACCAGATAAATGTCTAAGGGCGGGAGCACCTTCCAAATTCTACTGAAAGATATTTAGTGAAAAAGGCCGTTGATTACTTCTCATTATGTTGATTTAACTGTAGTGGGATGCCTCCTAGTCAAAACCGGAGGTGAAAAGATTGCCCTTCTCACACCTAGTCATATTAGGTGGAGACACTTGCCCACAGGCATTATTTTCATATCCAGTGAAAACCAGCACTAGTCCCCATCCTTTTCCTTTTTTTACCAGTTTGACTGAAGCAAGGCTTTGTAAGGATGCATTCCTTTTCTTTGAGTACTGGGTCTTTTTTTGTCTTTGAAGTAGTCACAGGAAATGTTCGTAATTCGTCTAGCTTTGAAGATAAGTGTAGGATAAGTATATGTAGTTCCTGCATGTTGGCTTGCTGTCTTGCATCTATGATCTTGATTATTTCTGTCTGTGTTATCATACTATCGTTTAAATTAGATTTGGCCGCTTCGGCAAAATTAGCCGGAAGAGCAGGAGGTCTGCAATGTCTGTTTTTGTATGATTTAAAGAGGCTGCACTTTCTGGACCATGCAGAATGGTTATCGTCACAGTTAATGCAGTGTGACAGTTTTTCACACTTACTGCCAGCATGATCCTCAGAGCAACCACAACCTCCACACCTCCTAGGAAGAGGGCATTTAGAGGTCCAGTGCCCCTATTTGTGGCATGAATTACAATGGGAGAAAGTCAGTCCGTCAGAGTCAGCATTATGAAGGATAAATTATGACCCGAAAAGAGGTTACATGCATAATTCGCTAGAGAATGGGCGTTGCTTAAAGAAGTTGAGCCGAAGGCCACGGGAATAAAAATGCCATCCTATTCCGAGATGAAGCGAACATTGGAAAAATCATATTTATTTTTATGCTCCTTTAAATTATCTTCAGGTAGAAAGTGCGGTATATTGTTTATCTTGATCTAAGCCTGAATAGGCTTATATATTTTTGTTCCAGAGACGGAGGACTTTTTAAAAGTAGTCTATGTATGTTATCACCAGGTCATAGGTACAGAATGAGATCCTTACCTCTGTCTCCTAGTACTAAAATTGTGTTGAACAAAATCCTGCCTTTATGTTAATCTGTAAAGCTTCTGAGCAATTTGTTAAAGATATTTTTCCTTTCAAGTGATTGCATTAGTTTTATAATAACCAAATTTACCAATTTTGGTACCTGAGGAAGCTCCACCTCCGTGCCTGTAGTAGAATTAGAAGAAAAACCTCCACTTACATTTAAGATTGTATCTGCATTTCCAGTAAAATGCATTTTATTGCTTTTCTTTGATACCCCGCAAGCGTTATTTGTGCACATTTCTTATTTCATAAATATGAATCTTTTGGTTTTAAAATATGTACATACCAATGACTATAATGGTAAAAATGCAAGTATCTGAGCTTTCAAAAGATTGCAACTTTATGATGGAAAATGAATGGAAAATAGAGCAGAACAAAGGTAAAACTACTCTGTCTTCTTCTGACAAGGTTAGTAACGTTTCTGAAAAATCTCTGGGTGAGGGGGGGTACCCCCTCTATCCCCAAGTAAATCAATTTAGCGTTTATCTCACTCAAAGAACCGCAAGCGAGAAACAACCTTTTCAAATTTTTTCTAAAGAATTTTCCAGAGAAATACCTATCTCAACCCCTTCCAGTGGTATAATCTGAAATTCGAAATTGTTGCAGTTGAAAGATACACATACCCACATTGTAATAAGTGTCATGACTGGGGGCACTGGGCTTCGAGCTGCTCCTAGCCAAATATCTGTGAGGTTTGTGGATGTGGATATAACATTGAGTCCGGGGTGAGGTGTACTTCTTCCCCTTGTGATCTAATTGTGGGGGGGTCCGACCCGCTTGGTCACGAAAATGGCCAAAATTCAAAGCGTACAATGATGCGTTTAAGATCAACATTAGACCGACTTCCAGAAATAAGAACCATTCATTTTCAAATGTTTCCAGACTATCTGACGACGAACTTCTGAAGATTACTGATATCAGGATTAACGCAGCCGTAAAACGAATGGAGGACCTGGTGTCGGCCCTGACCGCGGCTTTCTATGGCAGACCGCAATTACCCAAGCAAACTATTCCAGAATTCAAGAAAAGGGGCCTCGAGCCAAGCAAACTATTGCCCAAGCAAACTATTACCCAAGAAAAGGGGGTAACCCTTCCACCCCTAGCTTCGTCTAGGGATAAGGCAATCTCATACAGCTAACCTAACACAATGCAAAGTACTAGTGAGCCTTTTTCACTGAATATTCTTCAGTGGAATTCGGGAGGAGCTTCTGCCCTTAGACTTATATCTGGTAGAGATGCAAATGTTATAGTCCTTCAGGAGACGAGGTCTATCTGTCTCCCCTAGGACATTACTTGATTCATCCCAAATCATATCTACACACTTCACTCCGTATATAACCCTTCCCAACTCTTCATCTCAAGGTATTTTAACCCTAGTTAAATGCTCCTTATGTCATCTGCCTTATTGAATTTCTCGTGTTCAGCTATGTCTTGTTTAGTTATAGCACTTGTCAAGAACGGTGAACGCATCAGCCTAGCCAATATCTACATCCGTCAGGGAGAGATTCACAAGAACCAAGACCTCCTAGACCGTATTTTAGATAGTGGCACGACATGTTACTCTGTAAATTCAACGACAGAACTAATCGTTGGATTAACGGAGCACTTCACAGAGCCAGTAACGATTATCTTATTCACAAACCATATCTTAGTTTGTGAATTGGCTTGCTAACTCCATTGTTCTCTTCAAAGCTTTTAAACGTGATCATCATATCGGGGTATATGCTAATGATACCACATCCATGTTTTCTGGACGCAGTGCAAAAATGTAGTCTTTGACATCAACCGTTTCTTTTTATGATTAAATGATCAGTTACCAACATCCAATCTTATTTTAAACTACAATAAATCGCAGGTGGTAGTCTTTCATAACACCCTTGCCACTAAACAGAAGCTTGAGAGACTAACTAGCACTCATTGCACTCACCTCCATTTTGCAGCCTTAATCACTCCCAATCTTCACGAGTCGAGTAAAATATATGGGGTTCACTGTTACGGTGAATTGGTCGGCGAAAGCTGAACAGCATAAACTTAAACGTATTCTGAAGAGATCTAGGTGACTCTGAAACGTGATTAGCATCTCTTATTGAATAAGAAAACTCAATTACGCCTTAGGGGTACTTTGGCGATCTCATGATTAGTCTTTTTCTCTATAGCACGTCCACAAGACAAAGATTAAGATTTCTCAAGCTCCTCATCTCGAGATTACCGATCATAGTCCACCTCGACTTAACTCTTAGGGGGGGGTGAGAGACCCCGAATGGTCCAGTCGGAAGGCGGCGAGCTGGTGCGATCGGGGTCTCAGATTCCTCTAAACTTGAGGTTGTGAGGCTTGTAGAGGATGATGTAAAGTCGTCGGCAAGAATAGATAAATTCTTACTACTTATACGCTGAAATAAGAAAAGGCATCCGCCGACAGAACATTGTTGTTAAAACCAATATTTCGGTTTCCAAGCGAAACCATTTTCAAGGTAATTGTTAGAATTATAATAACAAAGACAACTTTTTAACGTTATTATGATTCTTACAATTACCTTGAAAATGACTTCGCTTGGAAACCGAAATATTGGTTTTAACAACAATGTTCTGTCGGCGGATGCCTTTTCTTCTTTCAACAATAATGTGAACCGAGAGCCTCGACTCCTCTTTCAAATTTACTTATACGCTATTTTGTATTGTTGTTTGCTACTTTGTTATCGGTTGTATTGTTAATAAAACCTTTATTATTAAATTGCTAATAAAGCTATTATTTATCACGTAGAATAGAGAAGAATGCTTTTTAATGACACATGAGTTTAACCTAATGTCTGATAATAAACCGAACTATAACCTTAAGTTAAAAATATAATTAATGTATTTGCTTTTAACTATACATAGTAATGTGTTTTACTGAGTGTTATTTTGTGTAACACTATTATCTTCTGCCCTTTGTATAAGGGAAGAAGCTCTCGGGAGGAACTTCTGCCCTTACACTTCTATCTGGTAGAGATGCAGATGTTATCGTCTTTCAGGAGACGAGGTCTATCCGTTTCCCTTAGGAAATTACTCGATTCTTACCTAATCGCATTTGTTCCCACTATACTCCGTACATAACCCCACCTCACTCCTCTTCATCTCAAGGTATTTTAATCTTGGTTAAATGTTCCTTAAAATCGTCCCTTATCAACTATTCTTGTCCAGCACTTCCTTGCTTAGTTGTTTCACTGTGTAAGAACGGTAAGCGCCTCAGTCGAGTCAATGTCTACACCCGTCCAACGGAGATTCACAAGAAACCTGACCCCTGGATAGGATTATTGATAGCAGCTATGACATGGTACTTGGTGACATCAACGACAGAAACTGGTCGTTGGATTAATGCAGCACTCCGCAGTGCCGGGAACGGTTATCTTATTCATAAACGCCGTCCCCTACATTTCATTGCACCAACGAATTCACTCCTCGACTTATTACTGCTCCATGATAGGTGGTTGTTGTACCTCTCTGTACGGAGCAGTCGCGTCAGCATCTGTCCAAATATCATGACTTGATTCGCTAGTGAATAGAAGAGGATACGCTGCTTAGAAGGAGATTCCACTTTGATCCAATCAGAGTGGCTTTCTTTCAGGCAGCTATCCAACGCTTCCCCCGAATTGGGGATGAGAGTCTAACCGAATTTAATTCCTACCTCTCTTCGCAAGCTACCGCGATGCTTTCGACAATCTATAAAGGTTGTATATTCAGTTCCACTCCGACAAAACTCAAGCCTTAACATATTTGCTTCGTCTTCCCAATATCTTTCCTTCTGCCAGGCAAGTTGTTTCGAAAGAATATTGGAGTACTAGATATAAATTCCAACTGGGCAAGGATAGGGCAAGCATTGCTTCCCTTTATCCAGCCCAGTATTTTTTCTGGAAAATATTTAAGAACGAGAAGTTTGTTTGTTGGAAGGATAGGGCTTTGGGTTGGATTGGTAATATAGGTCTTGATAAAGTTTTGGAAGAGTCACTATCCCTACATATCTATGGAGCCACTCAATCACCTCAGTTAATCCCGCCTTGAAGAGACTTCAGAAGTAGGGATTTATCTGTCACAGATATCCTTAACTCCTGGGCCTCTTCCGGGCACCTCCAAATCCGTCGCTCCACTCTCTTCTCGTGTCTGTCAGCTTTTGACAGCCGATCAAAGAAGAGAAGTGGCCGTCACAATGCTATTTGCCGCCTCATCCGATGTGGCCGGCGTCAACATTAGTATACGAATGTTTACCTAAGAACAATCCGGTCTCATGTCCTAAAGATCCGCGGCCCATTTCAATTCAAAATTCCCTCGTTTCGATCTATGAAAAAGCGCTTGCGCGTAGAATCCGCGATCATCTGAGTAGGCAAAATTTAATCCCACCAGGTTTCCATAAGTTCGTCAAAGGTCGCTCGGTCCGTTCAGCTGTAGGTGAAGTGCATCAGTTTTGTCAGGAAAATAGTCATCAACTTGCTATGACTTTTTCCTTGATTTTTCTGCTGCATTTGACCGCATCTCCATTCCCTTTGTTATCTCTTCTCAAATATTCCTTGGGTTGCCTGCGAGAATTGTTAACAGTGTGTAGATACTGCTGTACACCAAGCGATTCTTTTATGAAGACGACCCGGATGCGCGTCAGTTCGACCCTATTACGGGTGTGCCCCAAGGATCCCCTCTTTATCCTATTTTGTTTCTTGCTGCCTCCATTGAACTCTTCAAAATATTTAAACGCGAACAACGTCGAGTGGTATACGCTGATGATACAACAGCCCTGTTCTCTGGACGCAGGTGCAAGACATAGTCTCGGACATCAGCCGTTTCTTTTTAGATTAAAAGACCAGTTACCCAAGTCCAATCTTATTTTAAACTCCGCGAAATCGCAGATGTTTGTCTTTAATGGCACCCCTGCAACAAAGCATAAAGTTAAGAGATTAACACTCTCTGCACTCTCCGCCATTTTGACTAATCACCCCTCCCTGTCTTTACAAGCCGAGTAAAATTCCTTGGGTTCACTGTTACGGTGAACTGGTCGGCGAAAGCTGACCTGAATAGACTCAAACGTATCCTGAAGAGAGCACGGTGGTCCTTTAAAAGGGCCCGGCATCTGTCATTGAAAGGGAAAACTCAGGTGCGCCTTTGGGGCACTTGGGATTATTCTTTTTCTCTAGAAGACGTCGCCTAGAGCAAACACTAAGGATTCTTAAGCTGATCATCTCTTGTTTACCCAGCATAGTCCGCCTCGATTGGACTCTTCGGGGGGGGGGGAAAGACCCCGAGCGGTTTAGTCGAAAAGCGGTATGTGGGATTGGCTCTAGGGCTCAGTTCCCACCGAACCTGAGGCCATAATAAGGAGGAAGAGAACAAAAGAATAGGAATGAAGTTTTTTTTCGGACATATATTGTTTTTCTTTTTTTTGTAACTAATTTATTCATGTATTATTTATTTATTTTTAAGAAAATCTTTATCTTATCTTATCTAACTATAATGGTAGATGTGCATATATTACACCAATAAAAAAGAAAAAAAGAAAAAAATAAATAAAAAAGTTTAAATCGCATACAATGACAATCAACATAAGAACATAAAGGATTTCTCGAAAATGCAAATTTCTGAAAACACAAATGCTGAACTCAAGGTACGTGCAGTTTTGCCTTCAATTTTGACTTTAGAAAGGAGGGGAGCTCTCACCTGTGCCAAAACTGGCGACCTTATCTGTATAGATTTACTGAAGCCATTAGAAAACCATAAATTATTTGACACGTTTCTAAGGAAATTCTCAAAAAATTCTCAAAAATTCTAAAAAATCTCCCTGAGAAAATTCTCTGGTTTGGCAAATTCTCTGGTTTGGAAAATTCCCCTGTGACAATTCTATGGTTTGGCAAATGAATACTTAGACTTCTTCAAAAAGAACCTTACGAATTCAGGTTCGGTCCCGTTTAGAACGATAAAAGCAACTCTAAAAATTTTCAACATCGCAACATTTCTTTCTAATGCAGATATTATTGCTTTTGAAAGGGACTATCATGTTAAGAACATACGTCTTATCACAGAAAAAATTGTCACCTTATTCCGGTGGCATTTTGTCATACATCAGTGGACGAGGCTTTATACATCACCAAATCATCATGTTACTAATCATCATTTTACTAATCGACATTGATTCACTGGCATATCCCCATAGCAACAGATGCCATCAACGGGGGCATTGGGAATCTGGCTGTAGCCTTCCACGTACTTGTGGTGTATGTGGGAAACTTGAAGTGCACTCAGTGAGATGCATCATGGGACCACATTGCTCAAATTGCGGGAGGTATTCCCTGCATGATCCCACAAATGTAGAGTTTTCAAAGCATACAAGAGGATACACTATGTTACTCAAAGAAAACCGACAAACTTCGTGGATGCATGTACGTCGCAAAATACATCTAACAACAAATTAACCGACCCAGATATCCTTAAACTCATTGATGCCAAGCATCAAGCTGCTATGGCTCCGATAAAAGGGATGATTTAGGGTTTGGTGTTTAGGTTCAATGAGATTTTGCACCCTACCTCATCCGCCAAGACCACTATCAGAAAAAGCTTAAAATCGAAAAGGAAATCTGGTTCGTTACAGAGCTTAGCTGCTCTAAAGCTGGAAAGAAAAAATCAATTATGGAAATTGGCGGCCACCTCAAATCGAGATGAAAGGAGAAGTTTGTCTGGTGGCGGGATAGGGCATAGGGTTGGATTGTCAGCCTAGGCCTTGATAGAGTTTTGATTGAGCCACAAGCCCTAAAAGATTATAAACACACGCTATCTGCCCAGCCAATGGCTATGCCCATGAGGCTATGCCCATGATACAACTTCAGCGAATTCTCGAAGATGCCTTTAAATTTATCAAGAGGCAGCCGAAACGACTGATAGGTGTTCACCATACTGATGATTGCTGCTGGCTACCATCAGATCGTCTAGGAGTGATAACGAAGTCTGCTCTGATTGTAATCGAACTCTGGATTTTGTAAAATTGTTGATTATAAAACTGTAGCTTGTAAGCTCTTGGAGCACAGTGTGAACAATTTAGCTCTTAAATTATAAAAATGTATCTTTAAAGGATCATGTGAGAAAACAATTAAAGTCAGCAAAAAAATTTCCTGCCGAAAAAATTAAGATGATCCGGAAATCACGCGGTTTGTTTAAAGAGGCTATGCCCATGCTATCACTTCAGCGAATTCTCGGAGATGCCTTTTAAAAATATCACAAGGCAGCCGAAACGACTGATGGCAATTCACCTTACTAATGAGTGCTGCCGGCTACCATCAGATCGTCTTGAGTGACAACGAAGTCTGCTTTGCTTGTAATCGGACTCTGGTTTTTGGCAAAAGTCTTGAATGTAAAAATGTAGCTTGTAAGCTCCCGGAGCACAGTGTGAACCATTTAGCTCTCAAAATATAAAAATGTATCCTCAAAGGATCCTGTGAGAAAACAACCAACGACAACAATAAAATTTCCTGCCGAATAAATTTGGATGATCAGGAAAGCACGTGATTTGGTAAAAGAGGCTATGCCCATGATACTACGTCAGCGAATTCTCCGAGATGCTTTTTAAATATATCACAAGGCAGCCGAAACGACTGATGGGAGTTCACCCTACCAATGAGTGTTGCCGGCTAACATCAGATCGTCTAGAAGTGATAACGAAGTATGCTCTGCTAGCAATCGAACTTCGGTTTTTGGCAAAATTCTTGATAATAAAACTGTAGGTTGTAAGCTCCTCCCGAAGCACAGTGTGAACCATTTAGTTCTTAAATTATAAAAATGTATGCTCAATGTATCCTGTGAGAAAGCAAACAACGACAGCAATAAAATTTCCTGCTGAATAAATTAGGATGATCCGGAAAGCACGTGGTTTGTCTAAAGAGGCTACGCCCGTGCTAACACGAAATAAAATTCTCGGAGATGCCTTTAAATATATCATAAGGCGCCGAAACGAATGATGGTAGTTCACTCTACTGATAAGTGCTACTGGCTAACATTAGATCATCTAGGAGTGATAACGAAGTCTGCTCTGCTTTAAAAAATGGGGCGAGTATCGTCTACGAAAGGAAGGTTGATGAACGATGGGGAGCCGACAGCGATGAGACGAAAAGTAACGAGAAGAAGGCGGAGTTTGATGCGGATGTGGATGGTGGGCCAAGAGAGTTGGGCAAAATATGTGGATGTGTTGTCGAAGCGACGGAGACGAAAGAGCACTCGAACGACGGTGTTGATTATTCGTTGTAGGGGTAGGATGATGGATTTTGGAGAATTGGCGAAAAGCCTAAGGCAGTAATCGATTTTAGGGAAAAGAAGCGATGAAAGAAGAGACATACAAGAACGGAAGTCGATAAGGGGGCGGATACGGCGGATGTCACGGAGAATTTAGTTAGATGAGCGAACCTTGTCACGGACGAAGGGTTTAAGGGAAAGGTGATCATCAAAATGGAAGCCTAAGAAAGTGAGATTGTGGACTATGGGGATGATCGATGAGGCAAAATATACAGTGGGAGAAGATATGTTTGGTTTACGGGGGAGGATCAACATTATTTTGGACTTTTCGGGGTTTAAAACTAGATGGAGATTGGAGAGAAGTTTGTAGATAGAAGAAAGACAGTTGGAGGCAGAAATACCGATATCGTGTATGCGATGTGCGGGTGCAAGAGCATAGATTAGAATGTCATCGGCGTATTGCATGACGTTAAAGGAGTAAGGTTTGATAAACGGAGAGAGATCGCCAAGCAGAAGAGAGAAAAGCAGGGGACCTAGGACTGAACCTTGTGGAACCCCGCAAAAAATAGGGATGGGAGGGAGGATGATGAATTAGAACAGACGCGAAAGGAACGGTCGGATAGATATGAGGCGAACCAAGCTACGGAGGAGGAAGAAAAGCCGTAATCATAACGAAGGCGAGAAAGGAGGACGGAGTGGTCGACAATGTCGAATGCGGAGGAGAGGTCCAGGGAGATGAGAACACTATATAGAGCCTTGTCTCGAGAAATGAGTAAGTCGTTGTACACTTTTATGCATGCGATTTCTGTCGAGTGATTAGAGCGGAAAGCGGATTGGAAAGGAGGGTACAGATTGGATGAGGAGAGATAAGCGTTGATTTGTATTAAGATGAGGCGTTCTAAGAGCTTAGAAAGAGTAGGGAGTAGTGAAATGGGGCGATAGCTAGAAGGAAGGGAGGGGTCGAGTGATCGTTTCTTAAGGAGGGGACGAACGATTGCGGATTTCCAGTGTGAAGGGTAGATACGACTGCGGATGGACGAGTTAAACAAGGTTGTGAGAAATGGGGATATCGATGAGCATATAGATTTTAATATGTGAGTAAGCAGGGGATCGACAGTTGAGGTTTTGTTGGGCAAGGACATGAGAACAGATGATACTTCTGTAGGTGAGACAGGGAGAAGATGAAAGAGTTCCGGAAGGATGAGGCTAGACTGGGCAGAGTGGGATAGGATGGTGACCAGGGGGTGTGAGAGAGCAACGTGGATACTTTAGTCTGGAGAAATGACGAATAATCATTGGCATTGATGTTGCACGGCGAAGAGGAGCGAGCAAGGATTGAGTTAAAAGTATGTCAGAGAGTCTTAGAGTTGAATGAAGTGATGATTTTATGCTGCCAGAAGGAGTTGCATTTGGTACGTAGTAGGTTGAGATAAGACCGGCGAAGAGCAAGATAGGAATCACGGAAAGACGGAGTGATCGAGCGGAAATCACGTCTGAGAGAGCGGTGATGGGCTCGAAAAGCATTGAGGAGCCGACGCTTTGATAGTAGGCATTGGATGTCAAACCATGGGGCACGGTGCAAGCGACGGTGTGGGTGAGACTTGAAAGGCAAGAGAATATCGAGAGTGGATGTGAGTTCAGAGTCGAAAAGAAAGGCGAGATCGTGAGGAGATATGTTTTTGTGAGTAATGATAGAGACGATTTGAGTAAGGCAGAACATAGAAGGAGGAGATCAAGATTTCTCCAAGGGCGACGTAGGATTGTAGGTGTGTGAGGAGGGGTGTGGTTGTGAGTGAGATCAAGGGTGATAAGAAAGTGATCGGATAGACCAGGATCAGAGATGGACAGTGAGGTGTAGGCAGCAAAATGATCGGGGACAGCGATGATGTCGAGTGCCCCACCAAGTATATGTGTTGGGGCAGTGGAGATTAGTTTGTAATTGTAGTTGGATAGAATGTTGATAAACCGGATGGAATCCGTGGAAGAGGGGCGGTCTAGGCGGATATTGAAGTCGCCTAGAACGATTGAAGGGATTGAGGACAAAGAACAATGAGAAAGGAGGTCAGCGAGTTCGTTAAAAAATAAGGCTGTAGGAGCTGATGAACCAGGACGGTATACAATGGCGAGATCTAGAGTGATCGGGTTAGAATAACGACAAGTGAGCAATTCAAAAGAGCAAGACTGAAAGGGGGATTGATTTTGCGAAGAGACGCGGGGTGACGCGCGAATGCGACGATGCCGCCATGATTAGAGAATTTAGAAGGCATGAGCTGAGGGGGCGGGCGGATTCGACTAGGGAGCAACCGGCAGAGAGCAGACGGCGAATGGAAAGGTCGTCGGAATCTGAGTGCAGGATTCGGAGCGCCAGGAATCTGAGTGCCAGGTGAGGCAGAAGAGATCGATGGATTGCTTGGTGAATAGGTTGAGGATAAGATCGGATTTATTGAGAATAGATCTAGTGTTGAAGACCGAGGCGGAAACCGTGTGCTGTGGCGAAAGAGTCTAGTGGAGAAGACACATAGGAGAGATGGAGTGCCATCGAATTTTTGGACGGGTGTGGACAACTTGAAAATTTCCGTCTATGTTTCGGATGGAGAGTGATGTTTCGCCGTTTTCCTCGCGACGGCGTTTTTCGATGCGGGCTGAAGATATTTGAGCGATTTCGGAAGGGGCGCGATCGGGGAAAATTTGTGTGTTTGAAGATGAAATGAATTTAAATCGTTGAGAGAAGACAGAAGACGCGTGAGAGCAATGCTTGGAAACAATTTTTAGGAGAGGGGGCTGGGAAGGATTAGATTGAGAAGATTTGTTTAGACGGATGAATGTGACAGGAGAAATGTCCTTGAAAAAGGATGGTTTATCCGCAGGAACAATAGACGAGAGGATGGATTTGAAGGCGGAAACATCGTGGTCCAGACGTGCTTGTGGAGATAAGGAGTTAGAAGGTGTGATATTAGTGGCAATGACGCAACGATCGCGAGAAGCAAAGCGCTTCCGTAAAGGAGAACGAGTGACGTGAGTAGGTGAGATCACGATAGGAGAGTTGGCAGTTGAAGATTTGGAGGGAGTTGGTTTGACGACGGGAGACAGAGGATAATGATAATAAAGAGGGTGGCAAGCGATGTGAGGAAAGGTTATGAGTGGAAGGATAGTGGAGGTTGGTGGAGGTGATTTTGATTGATGGATGCAAGTTATTGAGAAACGAGACGGGAAGGACGGGACGTGGGGTGTCGGGGAGTGAAGATGACATTGAATGGGAAGTGTATATGGTGGCAGGGTCGGTGGGTGGAGAAAGGACATTAGAAACGACGGGGTTAGTTTGAGTTGACGTGTTGGATGTTGATATGTGCCTATTGGAAAGGTTGTGGATTAGATTGTTGGCACACAAACCACATACGAAGTCTTCTTTAGCCTTATTTTTGTCGCAGGTGATTGTTGTTCAGACGCTGCAGTCGTGTATCGAGCACTGTACTTGCAGTTGTCCATAGTTGGTGTCGGTCTTAGTTGTTTTCTTACGTCCTCTCATAAACTTGTAAGAATGTATTTCAATCAATTTTTCAACCGATAATTGTCGTCGATGGTTGTCGTCGATGATTGTCGTCAATGGTTGTCGTTGTAAGATCTTTGTAATCAAGACTGTGTGTTTAAGTGTATTTACTTTAGATTGTAAGAATTTAAATAACCAATACTTTTTTTAACGTGTTATCACCGAACTATTATGTTATCACAGAGCGATTTACATGTATGTTATTTTATCTCAAACTTTTTTAAGGTTGTTATCGAACTTCGGTTTGATATCGGTATTTTATCTCAAACTTTTTTAAGGTTGTTATCGAACTTCGGTTAACTGCGTGTTATCGAACTTCGGTTTTTGGCAAAATTCTTTATTATAATACTGTAGCTTGTAAGCTCACGGAGTACAGTGTGAACCATTTAGTTTTTAAATTATACAAATGTATCCTCTAAGGATCCTGTGAGAAAACAACCAACGACAGCAATAAAATTTTCTCCTGAATAAATAAGAATTCTCCGGAAAGCACGTTGTTTGTTTAAAGAGGCTATGCCCATGATACCACGTCAGCAAATTCTCAGTGATGCCTTTAAAAAATTACAACGCAGCCGTACGACTGATGGTAGTTCACCCTAGTGATGTGTGCTGCCGGCTACCATCAGATCGTCTACGAGTGATAACGAAGTCCGCTCTGCTTGAAATCAAACTTCGGTTTATGGCAAAATTCTTGATTATAAAACTGTAGCTTGTAAGCTCCAGGAGGTCAGTGTAAACCATTTAGCTCTCAAATTATAGAAATATATCCTCAAAGGATCCTGAGAGAAAACCACCAACGACAGCAATAAAATTTCCTGCTGAATAAATTATGATGATCCGGAAAGCACGTGGTTTGTTTAAAAAGGCTGTTCCCATGCTACTACGTCAGCGAATTATCAGAGATGCCTTAAAAAATACAATGCGGCCGAACGACCGATGGTAGTTCACCCTACTAATTAGTGATGCCGGCTACCATCAGATCGTCTAGGAGTGATAACGAAGTCTGTTCTGCTTGTAATCAAACTTCGGTTTTTGGCAAAATTCTTTATTATAAAAGTGTAGCTTGTAAGCTCCCGGAGCACAGTGTGAACAATTTGGCTATTAAATTATAAAAATGTATCCTCAAAGGATCCTGTGAGAAAACAACCAACAACAGCAAAAAAATTCTTGCTGAATAAATTAAGATGATCTGGAAAGCACGTAGTTTGTTTAAAGAAGTTATGCCCATGCTACCACGTCAGCGAATTCTCAGAGATGCCTTCTACATATATCACAAGGAAGCCGAAACGACTGATGATAGTTCTCCCTACTGATGAGTGTTGTCAGCTACCATCAGATCGTCTAGGAGTGATAACGAAGTCTGGTCTGCTTGTAATCAAACTTCGGTTTTTGGCAAAATTCTTGATAATAAAACTTTAGCTTGTAAACTCCACGAGCGCAGTGTGAACCATTTAGCTCATAAATTTTAAAAATGCATCCTGAAAGGATTCTGTTAGAAAACAACCAACGACAGCAATGAAATTTCCTGCCGATTAAATTAGGATGATCCGGAAAGCACGTGGTTTGTTTAAAGAAGCTATGCCCATGCTACCACGACATCGAATTCTAGGAGATGCCTTTTTAATATATCACAAGACAGCCGAAACGACTAATGGTAGTTCACCCTAGTGATGAGTGCTGCCGACTACCATCAGATCGTCTAGGAGTGATAACGAAGTCTGCTCTGCTTTAATCGAACTCCAGTTTTTGGCAAAATTCTTGATTATAAAACTGTAGCTTGTAAGCTCCCGGAGCACAGTGTGAACCATTTGGTTCTTAAATTATAAAAATGTATCCTCAAAGGATGCTGTGAGAAAACAACCAACGACAGCAATAAAATTTCCTACTGAATAAATTAGGATGATCCGGAAATCACGCGGTTTGCTTAAAGAGGCTATGCCCATGCTACCACTTCAGCAAATTCTCGGAGATGCCTTTTAAATATATCACAAGGCAGCCGAAACGACTTTTGGTAGTTCACCCTACTGATGAATGCTGCCGGCTACCATCAGATCGTCTAGGAGTGATAACGTAGTTTGCTCTGCTTGTAATCGAACTCCGGTTTTTTGGCAATATTCTTGATTATATATAATATATAATTAAATATAATTAAATATTGAGATATTTAATTTCTTTTTTTGTTGAAAAAAATTAAAAATACAAATGTGTAGTGCATATTACGACCTGCAACGTCAAATACCAAATCAATAGACAATTGTCCATAAAATATAAAAATTAAATCGTGTAAAAGTTAGTAAAATATCTTATAATAAAAAAATATTTTTTGAGGTTAAAAAATTTTTTATCAAATTTTTAATTATGGACACTGATTTTTTCATATTTTTTATAAATAAATAAGGGTTTTGTTAAAAAATACAACCGATCAAAAAAACTAGATAACATAATTAACAAAATAAAAGGTACGAACAAATCTTCCAACGACTGCAATTTGCACTGGTCTTCTTATTCCCACTTTTACGGCCTCAAATCCAGAGGGATCTGAGCCCCCAACCGATCCAACACGCCGCCTTCCGACTGAACCACCCGGGGTCTTTCACCCCCCGAAGAATCCAATCGGCGCGGACTATGCTGGGTAAACGAGAGACGAGGAGCTTAAGAAAACTTAGCCTTTGTTCAGGGTGACGTCCTCTCGAAAAGAAGACTAATCCCGAGATAGCCCAGGTACCCCAAAGGCGCACATGGGTTTTCGCGTTTAATGACAGATGGTAGACCAGTTTCAGGGCCCACCTAGCTTTCTTCAGGATACGTTTGAGTCTATCCAGGTCAGCTTTCGCCGACCAGTTCACCGTAACGGTGAACCCCAGGTATTTTACTCGACTTGTAAAGGTGGGAAGTGGTTCAGAGGCAAATATGGAGGAGAGCGCGGAGAGTGCTAATCTCTTAAGTTTTTTCTTAGTTGCAGGGGTGCCATGAAAGACAACCGCCTGCGATTTGGCGGAGTTTAAAATAAGATTGGATATGGGTAACTGGTCTTTTAATCTTAAAAAGAAACGGCTGATGTCAGAGACTACGTCTTTACACCTGTGTCCAGTGAACAGGGCTGTGGTGTCATCAGCGTACACCACTAGACGTTGTTCACGTTTAAATATTTTAAATAGAATAATTGAGGCAGCAAGATATAAGATTAAAGAAAGTGATGAACCTTGAGGTACACCCTAAAAGGGTAGAACTGACGCGCATCAGGGCCGTCTTCATAGTAAAATTGCTTGGTATACATCAGTATCTCCACCCTGTTCACTATTCTCGCAGGCAACCCGAGGGACCTGAGAGAAGAGATCACAAAGGGAATGGAAATGCTGTCAAATGCAACAGAAAAGTCGAGGAAAACAGCCACAACTAGACGATGGCTATTATCCCGACAAAACTGCTCCATCTCACCAAATGCTGAATGGACCAAGCGACCTTTGACGAACCCATGAAAACCTGGATGGATCAAATTACGCCTACTTAAATAGTCGCGGATTTTACGCGCAAGCGCTTTTTCGTAAATCGACACGAGGGCATTTTGAATCGAAATGGGTCGCAAATCTTTAGGGCATGAGCAGGATATTTTCTTAGGAATAAAAACACGCTTACTAATATTGATGCCTGCTACATCGGATGGGGAGGCTAAAAGCATTGTGACGGCCACCTCTCTTCTCTGATCAGCTGTCAAAAGCTGACAGACCCGAGAAGAAAGAGGAGCGACGGATTTGAGGGTGCCCGGGAGTGGACCCCAGGAGTTTAGGATATCCGTAACAGATAGATCCCTACTCCTGAAGTTACACCAAGGCGAGATTGGTTGAGGTGATTGAGTGGCTCCATAGTTGTGTAGGACTAGTGATTCCTCCAAAACTTTAAGGCCAACATTCCCTATCCAACCCAATGCTCGATCCTTCCAGCAAACAAACTTCTCCTTCTTGAAAATCTTCCAAAAGGAAGACTGAGAAGGATTAAGACGAGCAATACTCGTCCTATCCTACTCAGCTGGAACCTACATCTAGTGCTTCAGTATTCATTCGAGAGAGCCTGTCTAGCGGAAACAGAGAGATTAGGCATGTTAAGCGTTTCGCTAGGACCTTGAGTTTCGTCGGATTGGGATTGTATATACGACATTTATAGGTAGTCGATAAAATCGCTTTTGCTTGCGAAAAGAGGTAGGTATTAAATTCGGTCAGACTCTCATTTCCTATTCTGAGAAATAGTTGGATAGCCGCTTGAAAGAAGGCCACTTTGATCGGATCAAAGTGAAACCTCCTTCGAAGCAACATATATTCCTCAATTCTCCAACGAATTAGGTCATGAGAGGTGGACAATTGCTGGCGCGACTGCTTCGTGCAGAGGGGTTTTAACAGCCACCTCGAGTGAAGCAGTAAAATGTCGAGGATAGAATTTGTTGATGTGCAATGAAAGGTAGGGGAAGGGGTTTGTGAATAAGATAACAGTTCCTAGCTCTGCGAATTGCTGCATTGGTCCAACGACCAGTACTGTCGTTGAAATCCCCAAGTATCATGTCATAATCGCTGTCAATAATACTATCCAGGAGGTCACGGTTCTTGTGAATTTCCCCTGGACGGATGTAGACATTGGCTAGACTTTGGCGTTTACCGTTCTTACAGAGTGAAACTACTAAACAAGGCATGGCTGGACATGAGTACTTCAATAAGAGGGTGGACCTTAAGGAGCACTTAACTAAGGTCAAGAGTCCTTGAGATTAAGAGGAGTGAGGTGGGGTTATGTACGGAGTATAGTGGGAACATATATACTTTGGGATAAATCGAGTAATGTCCTGGGGAAGACGGATAGACCGCATCTCCTGAAAGACTATGACATCTGCATCTCTACCAGATAAAAGTCTAAGGGCAGAAGCACCTCCCGAATTTCACTGAAGGATATTCAGTGAAAAAGGCTCACGAGTACTCTGCATTGTGATAAATAAGTTGGATTGGGGGATTGCCTGCATAGGCAGAGCTAGGTGCAGGAAGGTTTCCCTTTCCGCCACCAGCTCCGTTTAGGGCAAGTACTTGACCCTGGGCAGCATCTTCATTTCCCGTGATGGAGGCCTTTCCGGACTTGGACTTTAGCAGTTTGCCAACCTTCAATGGAGGCTCAGTGTGGGCCGAAACCCCCAGTTTCTTTAATACTGGAATCGTTGAAGGAGGGAACGTAGGAGTTGAATATAACAGAGCAAAATTACTTGTGAGGAGCTGCTCCATTTGTCTCAATATAGATTGCTTTTGAGCGTCGAGAAGATGTATGATGTCCTTGTCTGACATTCTACCGCTTGTATTTGCATAGCTGCCAGGAGTTTTTATTGTCGGTGAATTACAGAATTTTATCTTATAGCCCTTAAAGGCCTCACACGTCCTAGACCAGGATGCATCCGGACCATTACAGTTTACAAACCGCGGGGTAGAGGAACACTGACCCCCGATGTCTATACATTTTTTGGAAGAGCAAAATCCACAAATCTTCTCTTCCTTGCACATTGAGGCCCAGTGCCCCCATCCATGACATAGATTGCAGTGGGTGAACGTAAAGTCATCGTTAGAGATGAGAAGAAATTTTAAATTAAAACCCATGAATGGGTTACATGATGTTTTAGACAATATCTCGGCAATGTCGGTTGGCGGCGAGACAAAAATAATAGGAATAGATTGCCCATTCTTCCCCTTAACGGGGCGAAAATTGGATACTTTTAAGTATAATTGAAGAGCGTTAATGTCTGTTTGCTCCAGGTGTGGAGGAAGATTAGTTATTTTCAATAAAGCCATGATGGGCTTAGACGTTAGGCTACCAAACTTGGTGAGATTTTGATCAAAGAATTCTTGGTATGCATTTGCCAACTCTGAGGTGGCAAATGAAATTTTGATCTTTGTTTCGTAATACCTAACCGAGTTAAACAGTATTCTGTTACGGAACTGTTCTGCAAAACTACGCAAGAAAAAATTGTATAATTTGTGCCTTTCTATAGGCTCTGAGAGTTTTATAATTATAGGATTTCTCAGCTTGGGTATGGGGGAAGTACCCCCTTGCCATCATAATCATAGGATAACAAAGCACTCACCTTTGGTGTCGATAGAGTCAACATTTCCTTAGAATTACCTGAATTTTGATCCATTTGTATTACCATGTCGTTGCAAGTTAAAATGCTATAATATTTGCTAGCGTATCCAACATATATTTTTTGAATCATCGATGTTGAATAAACTTACTATTAAAATTTTAGCTCAATTCGACTTCCTTATAAAGAAAAATATAATGTTCAATAAGTAATAACTTGTTCAATTCAAGTTTTTATCATAGCAATGACAAAAATACCATTTTGATGAAATGTTTCAACTTGAAATAACTTTATATTGTCGTCCAAAAGGCTTCTTAAACGATGTAAACTATTAATGTGCGAATTTCACCATCACGCATATTCGCTAAAATTAAGGTTCATTCTTCCTTTATTTTTTGCCCTTTTCTCTATAAAAAATTTTAATGGACACAATTTAGACTCTCTTGTTGTGTATGGCATCATAGAGATTGTAAATAAGAGATGTAGAGATGTATTCACAATACATATTATTCAGAATTAAAAATAAGAAAATCTTAATTCCATGGGTAAAAATGAAATGGGTTGAGGGAAAGCGAGAAAGTGTGGGAAAGCGGAAAGTTGGTAAAAGGGTAACTATCTAGTTTAATACCGCCTTTTTCCAGGTTATCATATTTTGCATAACAGAAGGTATTAGTAAGATACGTACGTGCTTATTCCGTAGCACTTCTGCTCTTTACACTCTCCACCGTTGCCCTAATTCCCTTCATCCCATTACCACTCTCCCCGGCCCCCATTCCCTCCTTCACATTCCTCCTGCCCTATTTCCCGATTTCCCCTTCCCCTTTCAAAATCCCTGCATTCACTTTTTCCCATTCTCCCATTCCACCATGGAATTAAGATTTCGTTATTTTTGATTAGGAATAAGATGTATTGGAAACACATCTCTTATTTCCATTTTCTTCGATATCATACACAACAAATACAGTCTCAATGGCGTCCATTAAAACATTTTATGGAGGAATTAGCAAAAATAAGTATGAATGGACCTATATTTGAACCAATATGTTTGGGGTGAAATTCGAGCTTTAATAGTATACATCGTTTTGGAAACTTTGGACGACAGTATAGAGCTTTTTTAAGTTGAAACTTTTCATCAAAATGATTTATTTTTTTCATTGACATGGTGAAAACCATGGCAATGGT
Organism: Pomphorhynchus laevis; assembly: GCA_012934845.2. Taxonomy (NCBI): domain Eukaryota; kingdom Metazoa; phylum Acanthocephala; class Palaeacanthocephala; order Echinorhynchida; family Pomphorhynchidae; genus Pomphorhynchus; species Pomphorhynchus laevis. The sequence goes on from WNNJ02003019.1 coordinate 105,119, forward strand.
ATTTATTTATACCTGATAATACAGTAGTTTCTCCTGATGGCATATAATCCTTATTCTGATGCATCGTCTGTTATTTATTAGTCAATTAATAAAAATTTACTTTTATTTTAAATTTCAAGCTTAAATGGTATCCTTATATAAATATAACTTGTATAAAATCATCTTAATTATTTATTATTTATAATTATTTATCTTTATTTTTAATTTATATATAGTATAAATAATTATACTATAATTAGTATCAGGAGAAACTACTGTATTATCATATATCAGGTACTATTCCTTGACCCAGCATAGCATCGGGGTCAAATACATGTTAATGACATATTTTCAATGATGAATTTTGATTATCGAGTAACTTATTCTGATGCAAAGTATATTATTTATTATTCATTAATAAGAATTTTTTAGCTTAATAGTTTAAATTTATTTTTAATAATATTTTGTTGATTTACACATTTTATTATTTTCTGATTAATTTTATTTTTATAGTAACCTAGTTTAAAATTTCATTATTTTATGTTTTATGTTTTATATTATATGGTATGCATGAATGGTCATGCAAAAATATGTTTCTTGTAAATTTAAATATGTCATTTTTACGATATAAATTAATAGTAGTTTTAGTTAATGTTAATTTAATGTTCATATTTAGATATATCCCTTCTTTATCATCTATATTAGTTCCATTAAGAATAAGGCTACCTGAATAAATTTGTTCATAGCTTGAATAAAATTATTAGATTCAAATACACATATATCATCAATTTATCAAAACATATTTCATATATTTATATTGTTGACTTGAATTCATGTCTTTTTTCAAATTAGTTAATGGTGGTTTTATATACATGATATGAAATATTATGTAGTTTATAAAATTTAAATTTATTTTTTACACAGTTATGAACAAATTCATGTTCTATGAAGCTTAAAAATAAGTAAGCTATAGTTGGGCTACTATTACCTCTCATTGGAACACCTTTTACTTGTCTAAATATAGATGTCCCTACTTTTAAAAAATTTTGATTTATCAAAATATTTGAGGATTCTATTAATTCAATTTTATCCATATATTTATATTTACTTGATGGTTTAATTTTTGTTAGATAGGCGTTATAGTTATTATAACATATATATATATATATATATATATATATATATATATATATATATATTAAATTATAAATTTATAAGTTAAATTTATATTATAAGTTATAGTTAAATTTATAAGTGTTCTAGCTAATTACAATAGACTGACGAAGACCCGGAAGGGTTGAAACGTTTTAAACAAAAATATTGTTCCTGTCTTATGATCTTATTCTATTCACATATTGTTGGTCTTCGATGATCGCAGACGGCAGTTCTGACCGTCTATATATATTTCCGAATATAAGATTAATTAATTTTTTAATGCATCTTTAATATCTGCAAAATCTTTATTTGTATAAAACGTGCTAAAATCGTATGTATTTATATTCTGAAAAATTATTTTTTTTGTGGTTTGAAAATTCTTTTGTAGAATTAATACTAAAATAGTGTTTAATATCAGTATTAATTTCGGTTACCTTACTATTGCAATTACCAAATGTGAGATGGTATCGATCATTTTTTGCTACCGTATATAATAAATTGGAATCCATATCATTAGAAGCACCGAATCTTGATTATTTTTCAATTAGTTTCCTTAATTGTTTCTCGCCTGGCGCTTGATTTTCAAAAATAAAACTTAGAGCGTATGAAATATTTTTTGTATTTTAATATGTAAATTCTTCTGATTGTGGCACGCTATTATCCTCACATGTATTGTTCCTATTTTTGATACAACATAACGCTATTAATCAGCCTGGGTTGATCTCATCAGCTGCTAACCCATACCTCCACGCTTCGACCCTTATTATGTGCTTACTCCGTACAGTGGTGCTGATCGGATTCGAACTCAGAACGTCTATCTTGATTCAGCGCTACATCAACTAGGCTGACAGATCCATTGGTGTAGATACACATTGATATATTATATTACTTTGAATATGTAAATGTATATTTAGAAATTTTTGTATTTAGTGGCTGAAGTTTTTGTATCGGGATGCAGATATAAATTCGCATCAACCAAAAGAAAGGCTTTAGGTTTCTAAGTTAGTCTTTATTTCAACCTTTTCTCTAAGACCCTTGATGTACTAACGACTTTGATTGCTATGGGTTTTTGACCATAGTTTGATGTGATTGTAGTTTTTGATTTTAGATATTTAGTGTTGAATAAAACCTCTTTGGTTCATCTTGAAAGTTGATTTACAACAATTTATTCAACACTATGTCATCCGACGATCATCGGTAATGCCTCCAGCAAGTTGACCGAAACGTTCTAAAATCGATTGCTCGATTAGGAAGATTTGATGTACCTACTGAATAACCCGAAAGTCATAGGAAATTTAAATTATGGAAGCACAATTTCAGCTATGTCCTATCCTCAACCCACGAAACCGACAAATTGGAATACCTTCTAATGCATGTAGGGTCTCGTGTATACGAACTAATTGAAGACTGCTCGACGTATGATGAAGTTATGACAGTATTAGAGCGAATCTACGTAAAAACTCCAAACGATGTACTCGCTCGTCACATTTTATCGATTCACGGGCAGAAAAGTGAGGAAGACATCGAAACCTTTATTTAAGTGCTACGATCCTTAGCGTAGGACTGCAATTTCAGAACTTTAACAGCAGACAAAGCCAAAATGACTATATTTGAGATGCCTTGATACGTGGTATCCGTTGTGATTCGATCAGGCAACGATTGCTGGAATTTGGCTAATTAGATCGATATATTTAGATCAAGGTTATGCATACCAGTCACTGTCGTTTAAAAAATAGTTTTCGGACATGGGGATATGCAAAAGTCAAACTACCCCTTACAGACCGCGAGGAAACGGCCACTGTGAAAGACTCAATGTTACTTTTTGGAAAGGAATCATGCTGGCTTTATAGACGAGAAATATGCTGATAACAAAGTGGGAAAGTGTTCTTCCCGACGCGCTGTCGTCTATCCGCTGGTTATTATGTACATCGACTAACGAAACACCGCATAATAAGCTCTTTTCATTCTCGCGACGATTTCCACCATGCCATAAGCTGCCAGGATGGCTAAGCGAGGGTAGAAATGTACTGATGCGACAAAATAATCGATCATCGAAATTCAACCCGTTAGTTGAAAGCGTCAGGCTAATCAATTCTAACCCGGTGTACTCGACAGTTCAAGATCAATTCAGAGGAGTACAAAATGTATCGACGCAGAATCTAGCTGGCGAAGGCGACGATAGGGATGGTCTCGATTCTTCGAAACAGCCAGAAACGACAAATAATGATGAAAGAGAAGAATTAAGTCAATCAAAAGAAGATAGCATTTTCATAATCAATGAAACCTGTGGTGATCAGACTGATACTCACGTAGAAAACGTCGAAATCCCACTACAACTTACCTGCAACGATCGAACAGGACAATACGCAAGCCCATCAGATATCAGGAATTAAGAACTTACACAGTGTAAAAGAATGATGTATTAACGACTACGATTTCTATCGCATTTGACCATGCTTGATTTGATTGTTGTTTTTTTGATTTCAGATGTTTAGTGTTGAATAAAACCTCTTTGGTTCATCTTGGAAGTTGATTTACAACAACCCTGTCTTATTTAGAATCGATACAATATACTACTATCAATACGATATACGATATACTAATCGATACGATATAATATTATTTGACAGTTTTTATTATACTAACCATTTTAGGGTTATTTAAAAATATACAAAAATACGCAAATCATGTTAAACTTGCCGCCTTTATATAATACTTAAATTCACATTACATTGTTGAAATTAGGCTAGTTGTCTCTCGATGGCTCGGTACATAACACAATCAAGAAAAAAGGATTTATTTTTACGTGCGGCGGATGTCGGGAGGGAGCATATTCCAGGCAAGTGGGGGTGGCGACGAGGGAGGATCGGAGACCGTAGTTGTTGGAGTAAGGGGAAATGACAGGAACGCAGCGATATAGAGGTGGAGCGAGTGTCGTCTAAGAAAGGGAGGTTGATGAACGATGGAGAGCTGACAGCGATAAGGTGAAAAGTTACAATAAGGAGGCGGAGTTGGATGCGGATGTGGATGGTGGGCCGGGAGAGTTGGGGAAGATATGTGGATGTGTTGTCGAAGCGACGGAGACGTAGGAGCCTTCGAACAGCGGAGTTGATGATGCGTTGTAGGGGTTAGGATGATGGATTTTGGAGACGTGGCGAAAAGGCTGAGGTAGTAATCGATTTTAGGGAGGAAAAACGATGAAAGAAGAGACATAAGAACGGAAGTTGATAAAAGGGTGAATACAGCAGATGTCACGGAGGATTAAGTTAGACGATCGGACTTTGCCATGGACGAAGGGGTTAAGGGGAAGATGATTATCGAAATGGAAGTCTAAGAAAGTGAGATTGTGGACTATGGGGATGATTGATGAGTCAAAAGATACATGTGGAGGAGATATGTTAGGTTGACGGAGGAATATCCACATTATTTTGAACATGTCGAGATTTAGAACGAGATGAAGATGGGAAAGACGTTTGTAGATAGAAGAAAGACAGTTGGATGCAGAAATACCAATATCGTGTATGCAATGGGCGGGTGCATGAGCATAGATGAGGATGTCATCTGCGTATTGCTTGACATTAAAGGAGTAATGTTTGATAAACGGAAAGATCACCAAGCAGAAAAGAGAAAAGCATGGGACCTATGACTGAACTTTGTGAGACCCCGCAGAAAATAGAAATGTGAGGGGAATATGATGAATTAGAACAGACGCGAAAAGAACGGTCGGATAGATATGAGGCAAACCATGTTACGGAGGAGGAAGTAAAGCTGTAATCATAACGAAGGCGAGAAATGAGGATTAAGTGGTTGACGATGTCGAGGACGAATGAAATATCGAGGGAGATGAGAACACTATATACAGCCTTGTCACGAGAAGTGAGTAGGTCGTTGTAAACTTCCATGCAGGCGATTTCTGTGGAATTATTAGAGCGGAAACCGGATTGGAAAGGAGGGTACAGATTGGATGAAGAGAGATAAACTATGATCTGTATTAAGATGAGGTGATTCACGAGTTTGATTCACGTTTATTGTATAGTAAAAAATGCAATAGAGATCTTGGTCACTCCCCGGACATTGTCATTTCCCAGATTCGCGGAGATAGTTAACTTCTCATAAGTATTGTGATCTCGAGGAAATGTTATTGAATAAACATTTAAATAAAGTTTATATTCTTGATACAGCAGGACGCTACTAATCAGTCTGGGTGGGTCTCATCAGCTGATGACCCATACCTACATTTCACGTTTCGACCCTTATTGTCTGCTTACTTCGTACACCGATGCTGATCGTCAAAGGCGATCAGCACCAGTGTACGGAGTAAGCAGATAATAGAGGTCGAAACGTGAAATATTAGTCTGGATCAGAAGCTGATGAGACCCACCCAGACTGATTAGTAGCGTCCTGCTGTATCAAGAATAGGAACAATACCTGTGAGGATAATATTGTGCTACAACTAGCGGAATTTCATCTCACAGATGCATTCAAGTTAAACTTAAATAAAGCATTGTCAATTTGATAAGTGTCCACTCCATGTCCTGCTCTAAGTATATTCCAAAAAGTAAATGTAACATAAATATGTATTGTGTACTTTACGATTTGTTAGCTCTACCATCAAGGATTAACAGCTCTCGTGTATGTAAATTATGCGATATAGTTATTATTAATATTACGATAGTATGCGATATTATATACTATAATAATTTGTATTTATTTAATATTTATTTATAAGTAATGTGCTTGTTTAAAATAGATTATATTATCTATTACGGGGCAAAATACAAAATTAACACTCTATAATATACGCTGTTTCAGGAAATTCGTCATTAGCATGTATTTACCCCCGCTGTCATGCTGGATTGAAGAATAAGCGCAGAAACCTGATAGCATAGCAGTTACTCCCGATGAACTCTATTTCTTGTTCGAATACATCGTCTGTTATTTATTATTCCATTAATAAAACTTGACTCTTTAAAATTTCAATTTAAAATCTTAACTTGATATAAGTTATAAAATCTTATATAACAATTATTTATTATTTATAATTATTTATTATTTGATTATTTAAATTTTATTTAGCATTATATTTTAATTAATAAATAATATAAAATACATAAACACAGTTAGCTGATCTGATTTATATATACATAATGATAAAAACATCGATTATTCTGGGTTCTTGTATTTTGTTCAACTATATAGGCAAGGAAACGTTGCGGATTTTTGAAATTTAGATTTTCGAGAAAACTACTGCGTTATTTATCAGAATACGCAAATATTTGTGATCATGTAAATACATATTTTTGGCACATCAGTAATCACTATATTTTAAATGATTATATTTAATTAAATTAATTATTAATTTTAATTAATAGATTTTAATTTGCTGAGCATAAGCTGAACTCATCTCATTTGATGTCTACAGAAATCACAACAGACGATATTTACAGCAGTCGTGCAGAGAAAGATCGCGACAAAGACGAAGACATGGTATTTACTCTCGCGGAAATAAGCAAGCATGATAGCACCGAGAGTTGTTGGATTGTAGTTCATGGTAATGTGTACGACGTCACAGAATATCTCGACCACCATCCAGGCGGATCATATGCTATGATGTCATTTGCAGGTGCTGAAGACTGCACTGATGCTTTTATGGATATTGGCCATTCATACATTGCTAAAGATATAATGAAAAAGTTTCGTATTGGACGGGTCAAATCAGCACCAACTAATCGAGCCAGTAAATTTGAAAGCAGCGGATTGTCGAAACGTTACAACAGGATTGTACCCACAGATTGCCTACAAATAATTGTATTCATTTTTATTATTATAATATCAATTATTAGTGCATCGATTTATTATTACGAATGGTAAATTGGCGTTATAAAAACCGATGGTTATATATGTTTTATACTTTTCCTTTTTGCCTATAATTTTGCATCGATTGTTTCCTGCATAATAAACTTTATTGCTATTGATTTTATTATTATTTTTCAAATGCAAATCATGTTTATTCGCTGAATGTAAAATTATTTATACTTAATATTCATAGGCTTCACAGCAGAGAAACGCTATTTGTGTAACACATGCACATCAAAATCGCATTCAACAACAATTTATTGACAAGAAAACAATAAAAGTAACACAAGATTTTTCTTGGCAACCACTGATTCGTGTGTCGGGTCCTGGAGGAAATATACGAATCAAACAACTCCAAACATCGCGATCCTGGGCGACAGACTAGAGTTCGCTTTCAGACAATCCAAGGAGTTCTGCCAGTTTCGAGATTTGATATCTTCAACGGTACAGTGGTCTACCACAAGGACTCTTTCTAGAGAATCCGGCCTGGCTAAACCTCCGAGAAAAGCGATCCCTAAACATCTTCATGACGGTCCTAGCCGCCTTAACTGATTTTCTTCGATGTGGAGAAGCAGCACTTTACTCCGAGTGCATCCCTGATTACCAAATTCCTAAACTTATCTCTAAGTTTAAGACCGGCCACACCGCGAAGGAACCTCATTTCGGTCGCCTGTATCCGAGATCTTATTCTTTCGCTCATGACCCACAGCTCATGACCTTATGTTAAGATAGGAACGAAGATTGCGCGGTAAACCGAAAGATTCGCCAGACAACTCAAATCCCGCTTCAGCACGAAAAACCTGTGCAAAGAACGCATTTCTTCATTAGCTAAACAGATCCGCTTCTCAATATTCCTGATGTTCCTGCCGTCCCTCGAGAACAATACCCCGAGATACTTGAAGTCCTCCACATCAGGAAGAATGTTTTCCCAATCCAGGTTGACATTGACATCTGAATCTGATACGAACACATAAGAACAGTCGTGAAAGTACTGACAAACATCACTCCTGCTTTCTATCCCATCGTAAATCGATCTAGTATGCATTGTACGTCTTCAGGACAAGAATCCAACAAGACAAACCTTTCTTAAAGATCGGTACCACCATCCTCAGTTCGCCACTCACTAGGAACCTTGCCCGACTTCAATGCAACGTTGGAAATCCGTGTTAGCCAATTCATGCCAACAACGTCGAGCCTTAAAAGCTTCAAGTCGAATCTCGTGTACTCCAGAAGATTGTCTATTACGAAGTTTTTAACAATAGCAATGACCTCTCTTATAGAGATGAGCTCTTTCTTTGGTTCTAAAAGCTCTACTTCTACAAGAAAAGACATATCCATCGGATTAAGGAGACTCGTAAAATATTCATTCCAACAGCCAAGAATTTCTTAAATGTCAGTAAGCATAGACCCTCTATTGTCATTGACAATTTGAGGAGTTTTCTGCTTTCCAGCACGAAGGTTCTTGATCATCTTCTAGAATATCTTCGAAGCTGACCTATAAACAAGTTCTAAGTGTTCTTCAAACTTCTCTCAAGCCGCCTTATTCGCTTCAGTAACTGCTCGCGCTGAAGCTCTCTTTACCTTTAGGTATTTGTCTACAGCTTCCAATGATTTATCAGACAGTTGCCTTATAAGCAGTTTGTTCTGTTAGACGAAATCTCTAAATGTTGGTGTCCACCAAGCAGTTGGAGGTTGACCTCCGCGACAATCACCCAGGTTCTTCGAGCCACAACTTTTCACAATTATTTTGGCATACGATGATCTGAATATCTCCCATTCCTGATCAATGTTCTTCACCTCTTCTGCTAACAGACAGAAGTCCTCCCGGATGTAGCTAGAAAAACGTTCTTTGACATAAACATTTACTAAAAGTTCCCAGCGCACCCTCACTCAAAGTTTTCCAAAAAACGATCATTCGAGGACGATCCCACCATCGAAGCTAACTAAGCTTCGATGGCGGGATCGAAAATAGCGATCACGCCATCGAAGATAGTGATCACACCATCAAAAGTAGTTATCACACCATCGAAGTTAGTGATCACGCCATTGAAGGTAGTGATCGATTGACAGCTACGGCCCCCTCTCTTCACACGAGTGTCCAGAACATAATGTCGCAGATCAGATAAAACGATTAAAAAATCGATCACTGATCTTTGACTGAGAGAATCCTAATGCCATTGCATCTATGGATTTTCTTATGTTCAAACATGGTGTTAGTTATGCACAAATTGTTACTTAAACAAAAGTGAAATAATTCAAAATCTCTCTCATAACGATAGGAGAGTCCGTTCCTCCCCAGGACTCACTTCAAAGTGCTACTGTTGTTACCAACATGAGTATTGAAGTCACCCAATAGAACGAGTGAATCTCCAACAAGAGTACTATCAAGCAGAGCCTGAAGATCTTCCACGAGCACCGCGTATTCCGAGATAATGTTAGAAGCATACACACAACAGTGATCCCCTTTCCCGATGTTGATGCCTCTTTCGCTCTCTTTGTCCAACTATCCGGTCACACGGCACCCGACAATGAAAACTGATTCAGTCAGTGGGGAGTTAAATACTGTTCATCGCTCTTAATTTATTTCTCGTAAATTTCTTGCTTGTCGTTTTTATTGTCTTGATTTTGTTTATTCGGATATCTCCCGTTCCCGATATTGTTTGCAACATCGCTACTGTAAGAAAAAAGGCCTATGTTACTCTCTTCCATCTTTTCGTCCATTGTCCAATCAGTCGTTGGAGTCATCGGAATGATTTTGTTTGTTCGGCTATCTCCCGTTCCCGCTATCATTTAATGATCTAACATCGCTATTGTAAGGAAACCCATCCGTGACTCTCTTCCGCCTTTTCGTCCTTGTCTAATCCGCCGTTTGTATCATCGTTGGGATCTAAGATAGTTGGTTGATAGGATTACCCCTACAGCTGATGCAAGTCGGCCAATTATTTAGTCTGCTCAACTAATGTCGAACAGACGTTGCCTAGGCCGCTCCACGAATATGCTAATTGGCAATAGGTACCAGCTTGATACATAATCGAAAGCCATAAAGTGGCCGTGTATTTTTGCTCGAAATGTAAAAATAAACTATCTGCATCGATTTCGGACGGCTAGGCATCCCGCATTTCAATAAAACTATGTTAAAAATGTGTTGCCATTTAACTAACATGTTACACTGTGGTTTGCACTACTTAAGCTGGATGATTACGTGTTTCTAATACTGAAATAATTACGTGCAAGGTTAACCTAATACGTTCACGTCTGATAACTCCTAATATTTGAAGATTGCGTATGAGATCATCAAATCTCGTTTTTCCCTCGAATCCATTGCGGCGACATGTTTAGAGTTTCGAAACCATGCATATATGCCATGTCGTGGAAAACGAATACTCTTCGACTGGACATTGCTTTCCACGACATGATGTATATGCATGGTTTCGACACTATAAACATATCACCGCTTTGGATTCGAGAGAAAAACGATATTTGATGATCTCATACGCAATCACCAAATATTATGGATTATCTGGCGTGAACGTCTTAAATTAACATTGAATGTAATTATTTCGGCATCAGAAACAAGTAACCATGCAGCTTAAGAAGTGCAAATCACAGTGCCACATGTTAGATGGCACTGTAGTTTACACTTCCTAAGCTGCATGATTATGAAAAATGCTCACGGGCATTTTTGTGATATTCGGAGTGACCCATTTGTTATTATATTTTAGATTAGAACTTTTTTCTTTTTGAAAAAATACTGTATATCTATTTAGTTGTTGAAGGGCCAACGAAATTTGACACTATTAAGGATATTTATTTTACGATTTTTTTCGTAAAAATTTGATGGTTTAATAATTTCGTGGGTATGCATTTCTGCAAAGTTGTTAATGTAAGCTAATGTTCATTTTTAATGAAGAGTATTCTTAAATGTGTTCATTCATCTTAAATGTTTTTGTACAATAGAAAATAAAACTATTTTTCATATTATATGTTTGTCCTCAAAAAATACAAAACATTACTGACAATAATGTGTATTTTAAAAAAGTTGAATTTGTACATAATTTATATCTTTATTGATCAGCCTTTGAGGTTATAAAACGCAAACGTTGACTAACAAAAGTAAAGAGAAATGGGCGAACAAAAATAGGGTCAACAAAAATAGGGTCAACAAAAATAAGATAAAATGTATCCATGTTTCTCGTTAGTCCTGTTTATTGAAGTATATTTTCAAACATAGCGATTTTGAGCATTTAAATTTCAAAAATTATCAACATACAATCTAAACACCTCACTAAGGTAAGTTGATCTAGAATAATTTCAATTCGTACTCTGTTCAGTTGTAGATCAGCTATTAAATGGCGCATCAAATAATGCTCTTATTTTTGTAGCTTATTATTGTTTTTTTAAATACTTCTGCGAATTTTGTAAAACTTATCTTTGCACCATAAAATATAAAAATCGATACAAAATTTACACTTGAATATCATTTTTAAAATATAAAATTGACAATTCAATGAAATAGTGTTTTGTTTCCCTTTATTATTTTTAAGTTAAGCAGGAATAATAATTGATTTTAACGTTTGGTATTTGTAAAAATGTCTGTCCAATTTATAGATACGTTTCACCAGTTTTTATAAAATCGATAGGCCTCTATGTATTGCTCTAATATCAACGCATATTTTCAGAAACTATAAATTAAAATCTAGATTTTTTAATTTTGATTTTTTAAAATTTAAAAATTTAATTTAAAATTTAATTTTAAATTTTTAAATTGCCCAATGAAAAATTTCGCACTCAATCATTACGTATATTAAAATATTTAAATTTATTGATCAAATAACATTGTACGGTATAGAAAAACAAGCAAATTGATAAATGTAGTGACATTATATAACTATCACTAGGAAGTATTCCAGTCACAGTCAGAACGACCATGCTTTCCATATCTTTGACACAAAAATCAATCCAAACACATATGACAGTTTGGTTACTGTTTATACAACTGACTCCATTTAAATCGATAATTTATTTAACGAATCTTCCTGATCAAAACAAATTCTTCTTTGAAAAGATATCCAATCCTTGCGGAATCACGGTGACCGCAATACAGTGATCACCGAGAATTGTTGTCAATTAGTAATTGATACTATCATTGTATATCAGTCTTTTGCTTAGAGTTAATCTGCTCTATTTGACGCATTGACTTGACAAATTAACTTGAGTTTCTGCAATAAAATTAACAAATTGCAATTATAATCTTTCCATGTATATGTTAACGTTTTAGTCCAAAACATCTTGTACGAGGAGAGGCAAGTCACTATCATGTGACTATGTGATGATGGAAATAGTAAAGTGTAAAATTCACACTATCGAAAAGAATTCGGCATATTTCCTCCAAATTGATTCAATGTTGACTGGTATTCGTTCATACGGGCAAATAAACCGATAAGTTCAGACGGTACCGGTGAAGCTCTAAACTGTTTCCCAATCTGTCATCGATATTGATGAAAATTGTAAAGTCATCCAGCTTACAAATGAATGGTATAATCGAATCGGTTCGTTCATTAGCTGAATAGTAAAGAAAATTTCCTTTTCTGGATAACACCATGGGACCGACTGCAATAATAAAGATGAAATTAATGAATATATGTAAAAGGTGTAATAAATTTATAAATAATTTTAATTTATTCTGAAACTTTCAATTTTGGAGCAGGGTCAACAAAAATAAGATATAAAATGTATCCATGTTTCTCGTTAGTCCTGTTTATTGAAGTATATTTTCAAACATAGCGATTTTGAGCATTTAAATTTCAAAAATTATCAACATACAATCTAAACACCTCACTAAGGTAAGTTGATCTAGAATAATTTCAATTCGTACTCTGTTCAGTTGTAGATCAGCTATTAAATGACGCATCAAATAATGCTCTCATTTTTGTGTTTTAGATTGCCTTTAGGTTAGCCTCTAAAATTACTGTTTTAATTCAAAAGTAGGTATTACTCTTACATGCGAGTAGCAATTCCACCACTTGCTGCTTTGCCTCGATTTGAACTTGATCTTCCATTGTTTGCAGTAATAAATATATTTTATTTTAAAGACGATTTATTTTAATAATATATTTATAATGTATTGTAAATTTGTTGTTCACTCATAAAAATTATTAACTGATCAAAGGAGATAATGAATAGTATATTTATTGAAATCGAATTTTTGATAACCAATTGCTATCATCAAGATAAAATTTTATTCTGATGATAGCAGTTAGCTATAAAAAATTCGATTTCAATAAAATTTCTACTCACTCTCTCCTTTGATCAGTATTATCTCTCCTTTTAGCAGTATTATTATGTTTTATTTATTTTTAATTATATTAAATACGTATACTCAGTTTGCTGATTTGATTATTAAATTATCGATAAACTTTCGGAATAAAAGTATCTAAATAACTATAGGAATAACATCTTAATCTGTCATCCGATTTACATGTATAAGAAGTGGTGATACGAAATCAAAATCATGCTGCATTACCATTTCAGCACAGCATAATTTTAAAATTCTTTATTCAATTAAGACTTTAATTTTAATATGTTCATTTCTGAATTATTCCCTTAAACAAAATTATGGATCAATACTATTAGACTAGTGACTGTAACTGTGACATTTCTCGGCTTCAAAAAATTAATTATGAATATCGTGAAATTGTTATAAAATTATCATTAAATGATTATGAATTGAAATTGTCATTAAATGATTATGAATATTGGGAAAATTATGAGTTGAAAATAGCCCAGATTCCACGAGTCATTTCGTTTTGCATTTCAAAAAGTTTCAGATTTAAACTAGGAACAAACTACATCGACTTGCTTTACGTGTGCGCCGGTCATCCAATGAATTCAAACCATGCGGAATCGAAGGCAAACTCATCGCTGAACACATACTTCGTCCTTATGAAACTCATCAATGCGCGTCATCCATTTGCATTTTAGCACACGTGTCACATTGATATAGTTATCTGCTGATCTATAAATAGATTCTTATATTAATGTTTTTGAACGAATAATACGCATTTTAAATATTAGGTATTTGCGATTCGTGTATTTTAAATAATGAGATATTTATATCCTATAAGATACAAAACTGTAAAGAATTCTTAAGTGCTAAAATATAAAAAGTTTAATTTATATTAAATTATAAATAGTATATTTTATATAACAGTATATAAAGTGTACTTTTAACATACACAATTAAAAAAAGCATTTTTATTTCGTCACAGTTTTACTTACTCAATTATTTGAGTAAGTGTCAATTTCCTTTTTATTCCTATAACATTTAAAAGGTAAATAATAGGTTTTATTAATATGTTTATAACTGATACTACGCTCATCAAGTTTCTTTTGAACAAAGCCGATGTCTAGCAATGATGTGTGAGATCCATTGTATTGTACAATAAGATAATGCAACTATATAATGAATAATAAAGAGACAAAACGTTTACCTGATAATATACGTTCATAGGAAAATCTACCAGCAAGGTATCAAGCCAGCAATTCGTCGTGCAGTATAATTGAATGTACTCATTCAATATAGCTTTCATTCGACAAAACTAAAATCATCAACACAGGTAAATTTAATATTTAACAGTCAAATATTTTGTTATTGAGATCATATGCCGGGTACAAATTGACTGAATTTTAACCCGTAAATGAAAAAATTATACTACATAAAATAATTACTAAAACATGCAATGGGCAACTAGCAAGCATAATTAATTTTTTGAAGCCGAGAAATGTCACAGTTACAGTCACTAGTCTAATAGTATTGATCCATAATTTTGTTTAAGGGAATAATTCAGAAATGAACATATTAAAATTAAAGTCTTAATTGAATAAAGAATTTTAAAATTATGCTGTGCTGAAATGGTAATGCAGCATGATTTTGATTTCGTATCACCACTTCTTATACATGTAAATCGGATGACAGATTAAGATGTTATTCCTATGGTTATTTAGATACTTTTATTCCAAAAGTTTATCGATAATTTAATAATGCATGGGTTCGATAAGTAAAATCGCCTCAATAAGTAAAATTTTAGATTTTTATCTGTACGCATACTTTGTTTTACATGTACAAAATATTTACTTTTTATACATATTTTAACGTGTACGTTTGTTTTAATACATAAATACATTTTATAAATATATTATTAAAAGTAAATTCTTTCTAAATTTGTTGAATTTTTAAATTTTAATTTTTTCATGCCATGTCCTCGCCACACACATGGTAATCAATACATAGGCGAGTCACTGGATAAAATATATTGATTACGTGCAAACAACGGAAGAGCAAACACAAGTCTAATATAAACAATATTTTTATGATAATTAAATTTATTACTAATAAGCAATTTAAATTCGATTACCAAATAACTTTAAAAATCATTCATTAAACTTCACCAAAATTTAAAAATTTTAATCACTCTTTAATTTACAATAGTTTCATATTCTATTAATACCATAATTTTTCATCGTAAAAAATAATAAAATAAATAATAGTATGGATTTAATATTCATTTTATTACTGGACTAATATCTACAGAAATTATATGCCTAAATACAAATTGTAGCTAGATATGTAAACTGATTATAATATGGTGGAGTCGAAGTAGTCACCAAAGTGAAAACAATAAAAACAATATTTTTCAAAACTTTTGGCCATGATGTTCAATTTTGTTTTAATTCAAAACAATTGTCAAAATATGAAGAAAAAAACATCTGCGGTCTATTTTAAGAATAACAAAGCGATTTTTTTGACTGTAAGTTAGAGGTTGAAGAATAGTAAACTTTATAGAATCCTTCTAGATATTGGCTTACAAAAGTACTTCCTAAAAGTATTTAATCATAAAGTTTAAATTTTAAATAGTTCCAAACTATTGGCTATAACATACTTGCATTGATATATAGTGTATTCGTTATTCAATCTATAATCGGCCTGGCTTATTTTATAATAGTCAGCAGAAAACCTTATTTAATTATATCGAAAGCAATCTTTAATTCGCTTTTTTATGTAATTTCATTCTTACTTTCTTTGCTTTTTTTGAATTTAATGATTAATAAGATTAACATTTTGTTATTAATAAATAACATATTGTTATTGACCTCATATAATCTCAACATCAACAACACCGAATGTGAAAACTGGATTCTCCAGTAAGCTGTTCGTATTGTTTTGACAACTCCAGTGTTCAGTTTGTATCGTAAGAAAATAATATATAACAATTTTGATATTGCGATATCAATTTATAAATCAACTGTTTTTACATGTCAATAAATTGCAGTTTAAATAAAAAAAGCTACTTTAATAAAAATTTTAATGCAATATCCCGATATCCGCTACAATCATAATAATAATGAAATCAAAAATTTACATTTTATTACATCAAATTTCGATGTTCACAAAATAATGGCAACAAGTTACGAGATGTTGAAATAAAATTATATTATTCAAAAATTATTTAATAACTAACTGAATGCAAAACTCCAGATCAAATACTAACATATGCTTCGCTTCGTCATTTTATAACAGTTAAATCATTTTTATTTATATATTTATATATTTTATATTTTCTATTTTATTTTTCTATTATTTTTTATTTTACTTTAATTTGGAGTTAAAGCTTATTAATTCAATAAATTGATAAAAATAACATCAGGAAATCTTTACTTTTAATAAATATGCATAAATATTATTCGTATATTAGTACTTGTTTTTAAGAATATGACTATCTTATCGGATAATATAGTCATTTCGCTGCTCTACTAGCAATTAACGTAAAAGCTGTTAAAACAAATTGTACTTTGAATATATAAATCATTTATTAACTACCAACCTGCGTGCGTAGAATTGCTTGCCAGCCGTCGCTGTCTCCCGTTTTCGCATATGTACTTGCTAATTTGTATTCTTTTCGTATTATACCTTTAGTATCGTGTATCTGGATAACAAACAAAATTGATAAACTTTTCTATATTTTTATAAACTAGATAATTTGATTTTGAACTAGATAAAATGAGATAAAAATAATTAATGACACAATGCTGACGAGATAAGAACAGGACACACTTTTAAAAAATGTCAAATATATTTGTTTTATATCGTTTCCATTCAAAAACAAAGAACAAATACCAAGTGTACATTCACATTTTTGGTCGAGTAAAAATTTTAAATTCATTGAATTATTGTATTATCATAGGCGAGTAATGCATTAAAGGGTGCCTCAAGTTATTGCTATATTTAAACACCACAGCTAAGAATTTCTAATTCATAGTATTATACTTTGATAGCAATAGTTAGTAAATTGTGTTATCATATTTTCATATTAACTTTATATAGATTTAAATTAATTTGTAGGAACGAAGAAAGTTGAAAGTAGTTTATTCAAAATTAAGAATAAACTACTTTCAACTTTGCTCGTTCCTATAAATATTCAAAAACTTAAAATAAATTTGTTTATTTTTAATTTACTTAAGCATAGTAAAATGATCAGTGTATGTTAGAAATAAAGTGTATTGTAAAAAGACATGTTCTCAACTGTACGGTTCTATTTTCAAGAAATATATTGTGCAATTCATAGTTCGCGAAACGTATTTATTATATCGAAGTTTTGTAGTCAGAAATAAATTTACCCGATGCACTATACATTTTTAAATTCAGTGAAACATAAAGTTACGACGAGGATTATCGGCGCACAAAATTCAGTCATATGAACAAAAATCTAAAAGATATTTTTTAATTGTTGTAAGTTTTCGTATGTTAGAGATAAACTAATATAAATTGGTTTTATTCCAAAAATTAAAATATTTTAATAGCTTCTGTTATCATCATCAGGAAGATAACAAACAGTTTATTCAAACACAAAAGCATCAAGTTTACCATTTTTACAAAATGCTCAAAATTTGTAAGAAAGGAAAAAACAATCAAAGAAAACAAATTTAAAATGTAACAAAAATATCATTACAAAGGAAAATTCAAGTATTTCAGTAATGCACAACAAAAGCAAAACAAACAAAATTAGGCAAATACAAAAACTTAAAAGGATAGATGAAAATTAGTAAAAAATAAAACTAAATATAAGACATTGTGGAATTGTAATTGAATTAACAAAACAATTTAAATAAAAAAACAAAAGTCGAATTTGAAAAATTCGAAAAACCAATAAAATAAGAAACAAATAATCATGAATTCATATTAATAAAACTTAAAATTAAAATAAAATTATTTAGCACATTATAAATCAATGATTAAACGAAACTAATATGATATTTAAAAATTCAAATCAGCTTTATTATTGGGGATAATATTATCCTTTATTATAAAATAGGCCTCCTGTTTTACATGTGACTGGTAATCACTTTTATATGATTGAATGGCAGCTTTATTAACATTAACCTTATGATCTAAATTAAGTATATGATGTGATATATCTATCAATATATTATTATATTCAATGTTGTGCTATACGCTTTTTCAATCCTTGTCTGTCTGACCAATGAGCAATTACAACTATCTCAAGAATTTTTATATACTTCAGAACAATCATTAAATGTAGGTTTTAGCTTGAAAATATAAGGTAATTCGCGAAACATTTTATTATAAATTAAAACATCGGTAGTTTTATTCGATACGTCATTTTATATAAACTTCTTAAAAAATAAATTCCATTTATCATTTAAGAAATTCCTAGATATTTTTTCTGTTTAGGGGATCCAGTAATTTTTTAACCTTATTACTTTATAAATAAAAAAATATTCAAATGTTTATCATATTCAGTCACCTTAGAACGTAACTGATCTTTCCAAGGCTTAATATTAAGGCTTAATCTAAGTCTTAATCTAAGGTTTAGATTATTCCAAATATCATTACCCCAAATAATATTTTTATTAGAAAAACAATCGGCATATTTTACTTAACCAAAAATGAAGCAATTACAAAGCTCAAGAACTTATAAATAAAATTAAACAGAAAGAAAATACAAATAAAAATAAAAATATTTATAAATTCTAATTTATTTCCTTCAGTTTTAAATATTTACAGAAATGAATAAATTAATTTTATTCCAATAATTGCAAAATCACAACAGCTCCTGATATCATATCCAGAAAAATTACAAATAATTTATTCAAACACAAAAACAATCAAGTTTACCATTTTTACAAAACGTTCAAAATTTATAACACAGGAAATATACATTAAAAACAAATTTAAAATGTAAGAAAATATCATTACAAAGGAAAATTGCATTAGTACTGGCATTTAGTACTTGTATTGTCGCAAAAGGAATAATATTGAAATAAAAATTATAGGAAACTAAACGAAAAAATATTTAGAAATCCTTAATATAAATAAAAAATGAGATTTCATTTAAATTCTCATTTTAATAATGTTTTGTAGATTTGTAATTCACCCGTTTCAAGACAGAAAATTCATCCAACTTTATTTAAAATTAGCAGAAAAATAAAGTCTTATCAGTAATACATAGTTTCAGTATTTCTGACAGAGGTTATGTTACCGGGGTATCACAGTCCACAAGTCAATAATAACTTGTCAGTAAAACAAATCAGATCAAAACTGAGTATATGCATCTTATGCTGGAAATAAATTAAAAATAAATACAAATAATAATAAATAATAAATAATTATAAGATTTTATACAATTAATATTTATATAATGAAAGAATTTATTATTAAAATTTAAATATTAGAATTTGAAATATATTTATTATAAGATATTATATATGTACTATATATAAGATAAATAGATACATCGTATATTATAGACTAAACTTATATATTATATAACTAAATGATTATAATCTAAATAATTATAATATTTTATACAATTTATGTATAAAATAACGATATAATTTATACTATTTTAAATAATATTTTTTTTACAAATTTAATAATTTGTAAAAAACAAATAAGAATTTATAAAAAAAGGTTAAAATTTTAATTTGAGATATTATAAAGATATGTTAAAACCAATAAATAAATTGTATATATTTAAGTCGATAAAACTTAAAATGAAATTATAAATAAATAACAAATTATAAATAAATAACAAATTATAAATAAATAATAAATTATAAATAAATAATAAAT
>WNNJ02003020.1:0-85001 GCA_012934845.2 Pomphorhynchus laevis
ATATGTCATAGTTGGCATGCATATTCACCATTTCATCGGAATGCATCAGTTCAAGCAATGAGCTCGAACTGGATTGATAAACAGTTAGTGTGTAGTTCGACTCCAATCTTTCTTGCACTGTACAACAATCTTATTGATAGAAATAAAAAAGTGTCAAAACACAGTTAATAATGTAAATTTCAGCTCGGTGATAGATAGAATATAAATATATTTATATTAAAAAAATGTTTTTGTTTATATTTTACTAAAGAAGAATAAAATATTCGAAACGTTTGTAGGTTTATTACTTATTATTAATTATTGTCTGTTTGATAATTTGTATATTTTTTTGTAATATTATTTATTAAAAAAGAAAAGTTAATTTACAGAAATTAGGTTCCCGTAAACGGGCCTATAAATGAGATTTATTGTCAGGAAAGATTGGATGTCTTCTACTTGATCGCGGCATTCGCAGACATAGTGAAGAAGCACGTGCAATCGAGAAGCTAATCTTGCGTTTAAGGTGAACCAATACATCACTATATTTTTCTGATTTTAACCTCGATGATATCGAGGCAATGTCCTTGAGTAGCTTAAGAGCTCGCGGTCCAACTCCTCCTGATGATGAAAAAATTAATGGTATAAACTTGCTTTCTTCCACACTGACAATTCTTTCATTGTATTTGCTGTTTTTGCGATTTTCATTATATTCAAAGGCGGCGAGAGGCGAACTGCTGGCATATGACGGAGCATGTACTGAAAAAACATTAACGTCAAAAAACGTCCGCTCATATCGATTGTCCTGTAGTCCATAACATGAAATGTCTAGGCGCACATTGTTATTTTTCGTTGTTGAATTATTCATGAATTCTAAGCTGTCTGGAATCTTTTGCAAAGTTGGTTCGACTTCGACGCCGTGGCATATCTCTGATAATGCATAAGCGATCGTGTTCCGAATATCGTTGTGACGGATTATTGGTACACCACCGCGTTTACATGATAATGCGTGAATAATGCCATTTGTTGTACCGCATATACATGTTTTTTTGTTTAGATCTGGTGGATTCCATCCATATCTGGAACATATGGCATCCCTAAATTCATAAGAATGGAGATGAAAGTTATCAACGGCTAGAGGAAGCGCACTTAGCCATGATGAAGCGCAATTCTGAGTAGCATGGTTAATTGCATTCAATACTGCTTGTTGAGCCCTTTGTTTGACGTCAATTAAACGGTTCTTGTAAACATTAATTCGTTGACAAGAAATACTTTTTATAACATCTGCTTGTACTTGTCGCAGAGTTTCTCCTGTATATTCAGAATCATAAGTATTACAGATTAGTTGTGCGTTTTCATACTCCAGTGTGGATGTGAAAATGGGGTCTAATACGCCTAGACCTCCTAGTTTAAGAGGTGAGGTCAATATTGTCCACCAATCATGATTCAAGGTTCGACTTGTTAAAGATGGTAAAAGCTTGTCTTTTAGTATGGCCAACAGCGTTGACAAATGCCCGCATTCAAATGTTGTATTTCTGAAAAAGTGAGTCCATTTCCATTGTACTAATTTTGTAAGACCGATATAAGATACATGTGGATCAACTTTGGCTATTTCTACTAAACGATCAAGTAGACGAGTCCAACTTTGAGATTTATCTAGTGCAACCGAATCTACATACTCGGTAGTGCCTATAGGAATGCCAAGTATCATAATACCATCCGATGATATTCCAATTTCTTTCAATGGGCATGCTTGCTTTCATTTCAGATGGATGAGTAAGCAGTTGTGTTTTCTTAGCGTTAACGAAATATCCGTATTGAGGTCCATCGCTTTTCAATACATTCCATACTATATTTAACTCGTCAATAGTACCGACAAAGTTTGCATCATCCGCAAACCAAACTTGTGTGATGCTGGGAACACTGTTTTTAATTTTGTTGATCAACGGAAGTGATGCCATGGAGAAAGCCGCCATAGCTAAGGGGTCCCCTTGTGTGAACCCCTCTCGAGAAAATATGCTTGTACCGCCAAGCACTAGTTGAGCGTCAGTTCTGTAAGTGTTTGCAAGAACACAAGCCAACGAAGGACAAATGTATTGTATATTGTGAATAGCAGCTTGTCGATTTAAAGAGTTAAATGCGTTAGAAGCATCCACGGCAAGAACACAGCGTTGTTTATTCGACATAAATGCGGATTTGATGGAATGAATAGCAAACTCAATTCCGCCACGTTGTGATGCTGCCAGTTGACTCTTTCCAGCCACGTCTTGTAAGTCGAATTTTACCACTTCAAGTATGGCTTTACATACTATGAGTCTCGTAACTTCACACACTCCTATCGGTCTTATGCCCCCAGATTTCTTAGGGATAGCGACAAGCTTACATGTCGTAAACGCATCAAGAACACCAGGAGGAATTTTATCAGTAGTTAATCGAATTGTGAATTCAGCCAAAGCCCTGGCAAGGTTACGTGAATGATTTCCGAAGCCTGTGAGCATGAATTTCCATAGATTCGAATCACATCCTGACGGTCCTGCACTTCCGTTAGTCTTTTTACAAGCTTTGATGACAGCGTCTTCGTCAATTTGCGTGAAGCGTACAGAGTGATGTGTGATCGCTCCATGAATTGGTGATGACAGAAGAGAATCAGGATGTAGATTTTCTGGGATAGGGTGTAGATTTTCAAGCACTTCTTTGACAGATGAAGATCCAACCATAACATTAGGGCCTAGCGGACCTGACAAATCATTGTTATCAAGAATCGCGGAACTTGCAGCAACTTTCCCTCGTAACATTAGTCTAACATAATTCTTTTTCCAATCCGTCATATGTGAATTTTTTCTAGGTTCACTAAAAGCTACTTGTAGGTAATTGGCCTCGTCAAAAAGCTCTTTATATTTTTTTGTTGACCACAAAGCCAGTCTGTTCTCTAATGTTTTTCGAATCACGTTAACTTTTTTCGATGGAATTCTTTGGAGAACGCATTGTAAAAAAACTGTAGCAGACTTGAGAACAGAGTTCTCATTATTATTTTTTCGTGCAACATCGAAATAGAAGTTTGCGATAGTATCAATTATAGTATTACTTGCAGAACATCGAGGGAGCACCATGATATTTAGCTTCCATTGAATAACCACTTGATATATCCCCTCAATATTACAAATTTCTAAGTTATTAGAAATTCCATTATTCACAGATACAATCTGAGTAGCATCAGTAATTACTGTTCTGTTTGCATGATTTTGATATGCATTTCTTTGCGAAGATTCTGATTCTATAGCGTTTCTGTATATATTATTTTCCGGAATTCCAGTTAAAATACATACATCGGGCGATGTACTTATATTCGTCTTATTGATACATCCGCACAATCTACATGTTGTGCATTTTCGACCGGCCTTAACACATTTGCAGTTTTTGCATTTTGCGGCCTGTCCATTGCAATTGCAGCATTTCAATACACTGTCAGGACGTCCTTTAGGCATTATTATTGTAAGTTGTAAGTAGTTTATTAAGCAGCCAAGAAAGTTCAAACTAGGTTGCAAATCTATAGTAATAATCATATTACGCTGTGATAAATGACAAGCTATGTCAATATTGATAATTTGTATAGTTAGAATAATAACAAGATGACGTTCTGCCTTTCAATGGCTTTTCAATATCAACGAAGCACAAAAAGAAAACATTAAGCTATAAACTGTCAAAATCAAGTTATATTTCTTCATGTATCTAGATTTTTAAACCTAACAAAAGATCTAGAAAATTGCGAAAAAGATCTAGAAAATCTTCAAAATCAAGTTATATTTCTTCATGTATCTAGATTTTTAAACCTAACAAAAGATCTAGAAAATTGCGCTAATGGTATACTGACGTTAAGATTAGTTTGAATGTTCTTCACACTTTAAAAGGAAATGTGAAGTACTTAACCTTGGTCTGGAACATTCATCAGATTTTCTTAAATTTGGACTCAAAAATATATAAACACTAAGGCAGGAAATGACAAATAGAGGTGCCTAGAAAACCTGATTGGGTACTAAACTATATTTATGGGAAAAGTGACCACCCTCCCCAAGTTAAGAAGCTTTCATATTATGAAAAGTGTGCAGTACGAATGACGCCTTTGAAAGAAATGTGAAAATTTTAACAAAAGAAGGATACGGTCACGTTGAAGGAGGATGTCCACTGATAACGTGCACGTACGATTTAGTACCGCTGAATTTCTCATACACTTTTGTTCGCCACTTATTATCACTGTCCTGTTAGATCATCCAATCAAAGAAAACCATATATTGTTTGAATAGATAAATTCAGTATGTGACGTATTGTATGCTGATTGTTGAGTGTGGTTCAGTTAAGTACGGACAGCAGTTTTTAACATACTGCCGCATTTCTATGGAATCGTGGGTTATTGTTTTTCAAGCATCTTTGATGTAACTGTTATATATGTATGCCGATTCCTTTAAAGTATCCAACAAACCACGCGACGCAGCAACTTATAAATCGCCTGATATGGATTGAGATGATCTGATAAGCAAGTTTCCAGTTTACGAGCTTTCTGCCACTGGAACTTAAGCAATTTATCGAAAATGCTCTTTTTTAAAAGTCACGCAGGCAACCGAAAAGTCATCGAGATGGTTCATACTTACGGTCTTAGGTCCAGCAGGATCTGAGACCTCCAGTCAATCCAATACGCAGCTCTCCGATTGAACCGCCCGGGGTCGTTCCCAAAGAATCCAATCAAGGCGGACTATGCTCGGTAATCGCGAGATGAGAAGCTTGAAAAGCCTTAGTCTTTGCTCTGGGGACGTCCTTTGTAAAAGAAGACTAACCCCGAGATAGTCCAAGTACCCCAGAAGCGCACTTGAGTTTTCCCATTGAATAACATATGCTAAGCCCGTTTCAGGGCCCACCTAGCTATTTTCAGAATATGTTGGAGTCTATCCATGTCAGCTTTCGCTAACCAGTTCACCGTAATGGTGAACCCCAGGTATTTTGCTCAATATGTGAAGGTAGGGAGTGGTTGATTAGTGAATATGGAAGATAGAGCTGAGAGTGCTAGTCTCTTCAATTTTTTCTTGGTGGCAGAAGCGGCATGATAAACTACCACTTGCAATTTAGTAGATTTCAAAATAAGATTGAATATGGTTAGCTCATCTTTTAATCTTTAAAAAAACGGCTGATGTCAGAGACTACATCTTTGCACCTGCGTCCAGAGAACAGGGCTGTGGTATCATCAGCGTATACCACTAGATGATGATCACATTTAAAATTAGTGAATATTACAACGGACGCAGTAAGATATAAGATAGGAGAGAGTGGGGATTTTTGAGGCACCCTTGTAATAGTGTAGAACTGACACGCATCAAGGTCGTCTTCATAGAAAAACCGCTTGGTGTGCAGCAATATATCCACCCTGTTTACAATTCCCTTAGGCAAACCGAGGGACCTAAAAGACACCTTCGTTATCACCTGAGAGGAGATTACGAAGGAAATGGAGACACGGTCAAATGCGGCAGAAAAGTCGAGGAAAACAGGCGCAGTGAGTTGACGACTGTTATCCCGACAAAACTGATGCACTTTATCTATTGCTGAATGGACAGAGCACCTTTTGACAAACCAATGAAGACTCGGTGGGATCAAGTTACGCCTACTAAAATGGTTGCGGATTCTACGCTCAAGCGATTTTTCGTAGGTGGAGATGAGGGAGTTTTGAATCGAAATGGGCCACAGGTCTTTAGGACATAAGACCGAATTACGTTTAAGTAAAAAATCTACGACTTATATTGATGCCAGCTACATCAGATGGTGAGGCTAAAAGCATCGTGACAGCTACTTCTCTTCTTCGACCGGGTGTCAGAAGCTAACAGACCCGAGAAAATAGTGAAGCGACGGATTTGGTGGTGCCCGGAAGTGGATCCCTGGAGTTAAGGATATCTGTAACAGATGATTCCCTGCTTCTGAAGTCATTCCAAGACGGGATTGGTTTGGGAGATTGAGTGGTTCCATAGTTGTTAGGGATAGTGACTCTTCTAAAACTGTCAAGGCCAATACTCTCAATCCAACCCACAGCCCTGTCTCTCCAACAGACAAACTTCCCTTCTTGAATATATTCCAAAATGAAAACTGAGAAGGGTTAAGGTGAGCAAGGCTCGCCCCTTTCCCTTCTCAGCTGAAATCTATATCTAGAGTTCTAGTATTCATTCGAGAGAGCCTGTCTGTCGAAAACAGAGAGATTGGGGGAGGTGTAGCATTTTAGCCAGGACCTTGAGTTTTGTTGGAGTGGGGTTGTAAATTCGACCTTTATAAGTAGTCGAAAGGATCGCGGTAGCTTGCAATGAGAGGTAGAAATTAAATTCGGTCAAACTCTCAATTGCAATTCTGTGGAAGAGTTGGATAGCTGCCTGAAGGAAAGCCACTCTGATGGGATCAAAGTAAAACCTCCTTCTAAGCAACGTATCATCCTCTATCCGCCAACAAATTAGGTCATGAGAGGTGGTCTGTTCTTGGCGCGACTGCTCAGTACAGATGGGTTTCAACAACCACATCTTATGAAGCAGTAAAATGTCGAGGAGAAAATTAGTTGTTGAGCAATGAAAGGTGTGGGACGATGGTTTGGGAATAAGATAGTCGTTTCTTGCTCTAATCAGTGCTGCATTAATTTAACGACTAGTTCTGTCGTTGAAGTCACCGAGTGACATGTCATAGCCACTACCCAAAATACGGTTCAGGAGCTCACGATTCTTGTAAATTTCCCTTGGTCTAATATAGATATTGGCTATACTGATACGTTTACCGTTCTTACAAAGTGCTATAACTAAACAAGACAGGGCTGGACATGAATAGTTTAAAATAGGGACGATATTAAGAAGCATTTAACTAGGGTTAAAAGACATTGTACATAATATGAGTGAGGAGGGGTTATGTACGGAGTAAAGTGGGTGTAAATGTGCTTAAGGATAAATCGAGTAATGTCCCGGGGGAGAAGGATAGACCGTGTCTCCTGAATGACTACATCCCGATTCCTTAACTGCTTAATCAATATAGCTGCGTTGCGTTCGAATTCAGCATTTCCTGAGCATGCACGTCGTATACGTAACACTTCGTTGTGAATAATGCGACGCTTCAAAGAATGTGAATGCGCGCTGTAAGCATGTAGATGTAGAGGAGCGATTCTGGTTTTCTGCAGAATGCCGATTTATACAAATCCTGCTCACAGCAGATAGTGAAATCTTGAATTTTCACCGATGATCCATCCTCAAACGTTAATGTTAATGGCTCTGTACAATTGACCGTACTTTAAAACCCGCATGTTGTTTTTACCCCTCGATTGGCCTGTCTAGATCTCCAGGCCAAGCAACAAAAATGTCATCAATGTATCGACAGAAGCATAACGGCTTGATGTTATAACTACTAAGCCAAGTAGATTCTACCATCCCCATGTAAATTATTGCTAGCGTTGGAGCAAACGGCGTGCCCATTGCTGTCCCCACCCACTGAACAAAGTAGTTGCAGCGAAACACAAGCAAATTGTTTTTCGATAAAGGTTCGGCTGATTTTAAGACAAAATCTTTCATTGGTTCCGACCAATTGCTTTCCTCTATTATTAATGCGATAGATTTTAGAGCGACTTCTGTCGGTATATTTGTGTATAAACTTGTCGATCGCTATATCATCTTTTATTGCAAATGTATTTGTACTTTTATTTTATTTTATTTGATACGTTGTCTGCTATGAACAATATATAATGCTCATAGGTGCTTGTTATTTTTAGATTAAAGAATGGCGAATAGCCCGAAATCTCAAATAAATTTCGCACTGCTTATTGTTGGGTCTTTCTACTTATTTTCAAAATTATATGTATATATACATATATATACATATATATTTATAGTCTTGGTTATAAAAAATACTTACAATTGATGAGGTTACTTGGCCGAAACGCTTTAAATCTCATTGTGTGCAATTTTCCTGTTTTTATTATTTCTGAAGAAAACATATGGCCGAATTACATTGTGATCTAGGATTGATATCGCTACGGCATTTACCATATATTTACAAAGCGGGCGAAATGACCTGAGTATTCAACACTTAGGCATCAGGGAATATGAATCTTGAAATTTGGAAGCGAATACTGAATTGGATTTGAATCTACAATTCTAAATTATATAAAAGCATATATCAAAGGATCTTCAAGGCGATTTGACTGAGCAGGTTTTTTGTGTATCTACAAATATATATAGAGATCACAGATGTGCGGAAAAATATGATTATATATATTAGTGACTGCTTCGATACATTCTCATTTAGTCCATAACATTGAATGTCTAGTCCTGCATTTTGATCTCTCGTTGTCGTAGCTACTTTGAATTCTTCTGATTATGGAAGCAGGTATTTTTGTTCTGATGTAGGATAGCATTTTTTCTTTTAATAATTATATGTCCTAGAACTTCGCAGCTTAATGAGTGTGTTATATCTGTCTTAATTCTGCAACTAATTAAATCGGAATTCCACTAGGATTCTAGCAATATCGAACTGTTATTGTGTTTGGAAGAATATAGTCTTCTTTGATTCGAGGGAATCGTAAAGCACTTTTAAGGAAGTTGTTTAATGATAAAAGGCCATTTGACTATAATCTAGATGTTTTTCATTTTTGTCATTTTTATATCCTTCGTAATCATTCACTGACCTAAATATCTTAATAAATTTTAAACAATTTTAAGTCAAGTTGGTTGAACTCACCTAAACGATGTTCCTTAATTAAAACATTTTAGCATAAATAATTTATTTATTACAGCTATTAATTAAAATATAAGATAATTGTTATATTTCGTAATTAAAAATTATTTTATAAAGTAAATAAACGCTATATATAAAAAATTACACTATGTATAATTGTACAAATTATAATATTTTATTCAAATGACGGAGAGCGAATATGAAATCAATTTTTACTAGATTTGATAATTTATTGGATTGAAGTATTAAATTATTTGTTTAGGCAGGACAGTTTTGCGTTGTGTATTTGGACGATGGACGAGTTAGCTACACGAGAAAAGTAGCTGGATTGCCTTTTGCAGATGAACTCATAGATGAACTTAATGAATCAATTACGAAAAGATGGAGTTCATACAATCTAAGCAGAAAATATTCATTAGCTTTTCAGCATGATCAGTACACAGCAGCAAAACGTAGAATACTTGTGAACACGCTAACACAAGAACTAATCCTTAATAGTTTGGCTCAAAATCTGATAAATTTTGAAAACTTTATCGACAAAAGTAAAGTTAATGAAAATTTTGACAGATATGGTTTCTTACGACAGTGCCCAAAGTCCAGATATAAATTTGTATCTCAACTGACGCTATCTCAAATATTCGCAAATTTCATTGATTCGTATTCTGACCAAAACAATTTAAAAACAGATTTTTCGGTAGTATTAATATTTTCATTGCGTCAAGAGATTAGATTGATAATTCTAAAGAACAAATGCTTACGAGTTCGTATTTACTCACTTTATTCACTGAAATTATGCATTTGTACAGCAATTTTAGTTCAAATTATGTATCTCACTTAAATGATATGATTTGTCAATATTTCACAATATATTTGTCAGTGATATTTGTCAATATTTGTTAATATTTTATCTGTGATAATGGATTCATTTCAACCATAATTGAAAATATTAATTTAAAAACAAATCTGATTAGAATTATTCTGTCGAAACCTACAGATTTGCAAGTTAATTGTGATTTACTCAATATATAATTATCTAAAGAGCTAGTGCATTTTTATATAATTTTTTATAATCTTATGTATGGATTAGGCAATCAAATAAAAATACTGAAATTACGAAGCTATTATGCTTTATCTTTACAAAAAAATTATTTCTTTTTTAAGTTTACAATATAAATTTTTGTAAATTTTAATTTTTGTAAATATTTTGATATAATAATATTATAATAATATTTATGCTATTTATTATAGCATAAATTATCAGCATATATAATGCAAATAAAAAAGACATTTTTAATGGTTTTTTAAATTAATTTAAGTTATAAATCCTATTAAAATTTAATTTATAATTTATTTTAAATTAAACTAATTAATTTAATTTTTAATTATATACCCCTGAAATTAAAAAATAAAAAATTTCGGTTTTTTGACATTAACAATTTCGTTTTTTTTTGACAATATGTTTTTGACATTAGCAAATTGTATGAAGATGAATATTGTCGAATTAGAAACTTTAATGGATAATATATTGTCAGTCAGACAAATCATCATCTATCTTAATTTGACATTTAACAACAAGTTTGAATTTCAAAATCATTCCACTCATTCGGAATTCAAACACAAGTTCAAATGTCCTCCGCTTTCTGTTTCTAGATGTTTTTTTTGTTTTAAGATATTTTAGGTCATTTGCAAGTATTAAAGTTTATATTTTTGAATTTAGATTTTTCAAAGTCGTTTAAAGTCTTTAAGTAAACTTCCAAGAGAGGATAATAATTACATTTCAGCTTCATATGTTCTTGATACAGGTGCATATAAATTGGATTTAATAAATTTAATCGTTTATTTCTATGTTTTGCTTTCTGCTGATAAATATACAGAAATTTAGAACACGATACAATTACAAACCTTACCAACCCAGTAAAACATACTCCATATTTCGATTTCAATTGTGAATATAATGATCCTTATGAAAACGAAAAATCCGCTTTTATGTTTCTTGTCGAATGCCCTGAATTTAAAGAATCTACGGGGTATAAATGTTTTAAACAATTCATTAATTCGTAAAGTTATTTGTATTAAAGCTATTTACATTAGGCAGCTATTTTTATTTGTTTAACATATGAATTTAATAAAATTAATATTAAAATGAAAAGGATTAGGAAAATAAATATGTATGTAACAAATTAGAGTAAGTATAATGAATGATCAGATTCTAAATTCTCACCGATCGGCAAGGATTTTGTAAGCTCCGGCTTATTACTGTACTTTTTAGAGTTATTTCTTTGTGATCGCTGATATTCTTCGCTATCATGTTCATGCGATCCATGAGCGTTGCTGTGACGATTATCTTCCGATTCGGTTGATGTATTCGCGGCCGCGGTGGTGGCGGTTGTAATGAATTCGTTAATTCTTCGAACCATGTTTGAGCAACTCTTCAAAATTGATGCGATATTACTACTTTTATTCGTAATTAAGTGATTGGTGGTATTTGTTGTCACTATCATTTGTACTGCCGCTGGTGCGTCGTCATGTTGATCATGCTCAACACCTTGAACATCAACAACATTGTCGGGTAGTATAAGATCATCACACATGTTGAGTAACTGATGAATGATCTGGTTGAGATGATCATTACAATTGTCGGGTGTATGATCGGCAACACTAGATTGGCTGCAATTCATCGTGGAAATTCCGGTTTTACCATTGTCAATCATAGTTTCTTCTTGGTTACTACTCGATGATACAAAGAAAGGCGCAGCAGATTCGTCGGCACCGGGTTCGTTGATAGAACCAGAAGCAAATTTTGCAAATTCATTCGATGGATTGCAATCAAGCCCATATTTAGGATCATATGATGTAAATGACATCATTGGTATTGTTGAATTGCTGTTAAGTATAAATGATGACGATTCAAACTCCAATCCCTGTTGAGATGATCCTTTTAATTTTATCGTCAAGTTATCATTATCCTTGATTGGACAACAAATTAGATTATTGTATTCGTTCATTTGATTATTATTTATTTGCATATCATTACTAGCTAAGGGATGCATTGAACTCTGATGCAGCTCACCAAGTTGTTGGATCTTATTTATTTGATCGGTAACTTGTCCTGTCGGTGAATTAGCAGACATCAATAGATGACTTTCAGCATCAGTTGTAGTTGCACAATAAGTAAATATCATTTCTTTTTCGAAATCTGTTTGACCGTAGTCCGACGATTGCTTTCTAACTTTGGTAAGA
Source organism: Pomphorhynchus laevis (assembly GCA_012934845.2). NCBI lineage: Eukaryota > Metazoa > Acanthocephala > Palaeacanthocephala > Echinorhynchida > Pomphorhynchidae > Pomphorhynchus > Pomphorhynchus laevis. The sequence goes on from WNNJ02003020.1 coordinate 11,953, forward strand.
GATTTGGCTACATCAGTATCGTCATTATCGTCTACATTTAGCTGGGAATGATGATGCTGAAAAACATCATTAGTAGCATCGAATGGAGTATCGTGCTTAGTGATATTGGCAGGAATGTCATCGTTACATTGAGACGCATGCTTGTTTATCGGTTCATTATCTGCGACTATCGTAGAAGTGGCGCTCACAGCATTATACTCAGTTTCAATTGATCTGGAGTTATATGTATCACAACGTCTAGTCATACAGGGTAGTCTTATCACATCACGAGTTCGGCTCGAAGCACAAGTGTCTGGCTCGAAGAGGCGTTTCCCGGGTTCACCTGTTTCCTGGTGTCCACCATCAAATGTGGATATTGGGATCTGATCAAGTGACGCTAGCATTGCTTTGGCGTTGCCTCTCATTATTGCAATAGAGATGCGCTGGTATAAATGCGTGATCGTCACGGCGTAAGTGACTCCGCTTTTTAAAATTAATATTAATTGCAGCTATTATTTATTTAAGACAATGTTTTTGCTGTAGCCTATTTAGGTAATTAATTAAATAAAATAAGTTAATAATTTAATTCATTTTTGGTTAAATTTCACTAAATCTCATTCAATCACATTTAAATGTTTATCTTTAATTAATTGCTTAAAGGGCAAAGATTTAATATATTTTTATTTGTTAACATATGAATTTAATAAAATTAATATTAATTGCAGCTATTATTTATTTAAGACAATGTTTTTGCTGTAGCCTATTTAGGTAATTAATTAAATAAAATAAGTTAATAATTTAATTCATTTTTGGTTAAATTTCACTAAATCTCATTCAATCACATTTAAATGTTTATCTTTAATTAATTGCTTAAAGGGCAAAGATTTTAGATTCGATAATAAGATAAAAACTTAATGTAATTAATTTTTTCTTATTCACTTAAAATATGACGCGAAAGAATTAACCTTGACAGCAACGATCAACCATCAAGTATTGAATAAGACAAGAACGAGGCCATTTAGAATATGTTTGACATTTTAATTTTTGTTCAATCTCAATTTGGCCAGAATTGGAGATCTAATATTTTTAAAAAGTCAAACATATTTTTAAAAGTCAATACTTAAAATAACGTTTTTGTTGGCATGAAGTGGCTAACACGGATATTCAATGTTGCATTGAAGTCGGGCAAGTGAGTGGCGAACTGGAGAGGTGGTACCGATCTTTAAGAAAGGTGACCGAAGAGTGTTTTCCAATTATCGGGGCATCGCTCTTCTTAGCCAAACTGGTAAGCTATTTACTAGGGTTCTTGAGTTAATGATACGGCTTCTAGTTGAGGGACAGTTGCAAGAGGAACAATGCGGATTTCGTCCAGGTCGTGGAACTACGGATCAGCTCTTTACTCTCTCAACTATCCTTGAATGCTCTTGAGAGTTCGCTCAACTATCCTTGAACGGTCTACATGTGTTTTGTAAATTTGTAAATTTCGTTCGAGCAAGTTCTGTGAGAGAGGTTGTGGGAGGTACTAAAGGAGTATGGAGTACCACACTATCGTCGGGTAGCTGTGGCTTCTATGTATGAACAAAGTATGAGTTTTGTTCGTGTTCTATGTAAGAAGTCTGAATCATTTCTAGTAGGCGTTGGGCTTCGTCAGGGATGTATTTTGTCTTCACTTTTGTTCTTTGTTTACATGTACAAAATTTCGAGACAGGATGATCTGACGGATGCCGGTCTTTAGTTCCGTTTTATCAGAATACCATCTGTACCTTTTACATATTACGTTGTTTTGTTGGCTTCTTGTCCTGAGGACTTACAATGCCTACTAGATCGATTAACAATGGAATTCCAAGCGGCATGGATGTTGCTTAGTACCTCCAAGACTGTCTTTATGTGATCGTCTCGGATTCAGGTGCCAATGTCAATCAGGATTGGGGAAAATGTTCTTCTTGATGTTGAGGATTTTAAGTATCTTCGGTATTGTTCTAGAGGGACGGCAGGAACATCAGGGAGATTGAGAAGCGGATTTGTGCAGCTAACGCAGCAATGCGTTCTTTGTACAGATCTGTCGTGGTGAAACGTGATTTGAGTCTTCGGGCGAAGCTTTCGGTTTACCACGCAATCTTCGTTCCTATCTTAATTTATGGTCATGAGCTTTGGGTTATAACCGAATGGATAATATCTCGTATACAGGCAATCGAAATGAGTTTCATTCGCGGTGTGGCGTTCTTAGTCTTAGAGATAAGTTTAGGAATTCGGTCATCCGGCATGGACTCGGAGTAAAGTCGCTGCTTCTTCACATCAAATAGAGTCACCTGAAGTGCCTAGGACACGTCATGATGATATCTAGGGATCGCATTCTTCGGAAGGTTTACCAGGCGGACTCTCTGGAAAGAAACCTCGAGGTAGACCTCGATACCGGTGGAGAGATCAAATCTCGAAACTGGGCGAAAACCGCCTTGGGCTATCTGAAAGAGAACTCTGTTCAGTCGCCCAGCATCGCAATGTATGGAGTACTTTGGTTCGTGCACAAGCTTTACAACCCGACACCCAGGCCAGGTGTCGGGTTGTAATATTTTTACAATATTTTTCCCGTATGGTATTTTTATCCCATACAAATCCAAAACTCACAAATGTTGAAATCAGTTGATATTTTTAAAATATAGTGAAATTTATTGCCTTGTATACTTTCCCCTACAACATTTATTCAAAATGATTAAAATGATTCCAGTATAATTAGACTAAAATAATTAACCTTTGTTTCAAACATACGAAAATCCTGGTTCATTGTTATTGAAAGGAACATTTATTTTAAATTTTGATATAAATTTTGTAAAATCTTATAAAATCATTTATCATTTATCTTTATTTATAATTATTAATCTTTAGGAACATTTATTTTATTGCATAAAATACTTCTACTCAGTTAGCTGATATGATGTTTCTTTTATAAAACATAGTTCACCTCTGAACATTTGATTTGTTCATTTCGGAGCAAATTCATAATTTAAAATGCTCAAAAATAAATAATCTATTTGGAACACTCTCCAGCTCTAAAAGCTGCAAATTGTCTCCGAATTCACGTGGAGATTTATAAAGCACAGGCTAAATATTTCATAAAAGGTAGCCTTAGGAACAACTTACAATCCATTTTAAGTTACAATTGAACATACAATTCCAACAATGCTCAATAAATTCATTTTACTATATTTTACTTAAGATCATTTAAAACAAGCTTAATTTTATAACTTTATTTGAATAAAGTTGGATATTTTTAAAATATTTTTAATAAACTTTGTGAAATTGTCATTTTGGAAAATATGGACTTTTATTTTTCGATTTAGATGATAATTTCGTAATTCGCGCATGTAGCCGAACTTACAAAAGATATTATAAAATGTTTTGTGACAGTTGTACAGATAAGGAGAAAAGTATGTATGCTCACTTAGCTCACTTTCATAAGTGAGCATAAGAATGCGTTGCCATCTAGTCAAGTTGCCATTTAGGCAATCAGCTAGTTGCGACCGATGTGTTATTAATTTTAGCGAGTGTGTTAACATCGATTGTGAGGCGAATCACTACAAACAAATGATAGAAGACGTCAGCGAAGTGTTATTTGATAACTCGAAGATGGGCAATTGAAATGAGGTCGACCTCCATATATCTCGTCTTCTGGTCACAAAATAATTTTTATTTAAACGGTATTCACTGTAAACGTTCTTGGTGATTACGAACATGCTTTGTCGAAGCATTTAATAAATTTAAAAAATTTCAATATTAAGGATACGCAAACGGTCAGGAACTTAGAGGTTCACAATAACTTTTGCTAAGAATTCGTTGGATATAGTAAGAAACTTAAAATGACATTTTAAGAATTAGAATCGTTTTAATGTTACTTAATTTATGGATTGATAATAAATAATATACTTTGTATTAGAATAAGATACTAGATAATCAAATTTCATCAGAGCAAATTGGCCCTACTGCTATGTAGGGTCGAGGAATACGGGCCGAAACCTTATTGCTAAGCATTTCATTCTGATTTCCTCTAATCCATATTCTGATAAATCGTATGTTATTGATTTTGAAGAGGTAAAAGATAAAACCGGGTTCGGTGGCTTATTATTTGAAACAATGGTATTATCGCTACATATTATATTTTATATGAAATGATAAAATTCAACGATTAAGAATAACGGCAAAACTGGTCCCAACTGATTCAATTAGGATTCACATTCATTGCGAACCGGACGACAGCGTTCTTACTAAATCTGTATCAAAAAACATCGAACTCATTCGTAACTTAGTTAAGCAGTGTACTTTATTCCCTAGCAAATGTGAGAGCAGCATACTCGTTGAGGGTAAATTTGATATTGAGGATGGACTAACTTCTATTAGCATTGAGAAGATACACTGTTTTTTGTCACTGTTTTTTTGCGGTATATTTATAAATATACCGCAAAAAGTATACTTACTTTATAAATACATATAAATATATGAATAAAATTGAATTAATAGAATCCTTAAATATTTTAATAAATCAAAATTATTTAAAAGTAGGGACATCTATATTTAGACAAGTAAAAGGTGTTCCAATGGGTGGTAATAGTAGCCCAATTATAGCTGACTTGTTTTTAAGCTTTATGGAATATGAATTTGTTCATAACTATTTAAAAAATAAATCTAAATTATATAATGATATAAAATATATGTTAAGATATATTGATGATATATGTGTATTTAATTCTAGCAATTTTTATTCAATTAGTGAACAAATTTATCCAGAAAGCCTTATTCTTAACAAAACCAATATTAATGATAAAGAAGGTGTATATCTAGATATGAACATTAAATTAACATTAACTAAAACTACTATTAATTTATATCGTAAAGATGACATATTTAAATTTACAAGAAATATATTTTTGCATGAACATTCATGCCTACCTAAAATATAAAATATAATACATTAAATAATTAAATTTTAAGAATTGCAACAATATGTAATGATATTGACTTTCTTCAAAATCATTTAAATAATTTAATAGATACATATTTTAAACTAGGTTACTATAAAAATACCATCAAGCAGAAAATAGTAAAATATATAAATCAACACAATAATATTAAAAATAAATATAAACACTTAAGCGGAACATATTTATGAATAATAAATATACTTTGTATAAGACATTAAGAATAAGATATACATCGTCTATTATTTATAAGTAAATTCATAAAAATTGACTTTTATTTTAAAAGTCAACAAATCTGCTAAACGTGTCTAAATACATGCTAATTAGGTATTTCCTCTGTATATTATTTAATAATATACAGAGGAAATATTGTATATTAAATAATATACAAAGCACATTATATACAGAGGAAATATTGTATATTAAATAATATACAAAGCACATTATATACAGAGGAAATATTGTATATTAAATAATATACAAAGCATATTATTCATAAACATTTTACGCTTAAGAGTTTAAATTAATTTATAATAATATTTAAATAATAATATTTAATAATATTTTCGAATTTCTGACTACTATTTCGCTGTTCCTTTACCCAACATAGCATCGGGGCCAAATACGTGTTAAGGACGTATTTCCTCTGATAAAATTTGATTATCAAGTATTTTATTCTTCTAATACAATGTATATTATTTATTATCCAACCATAAAAATTTTCCGCTAATGATTAAAAATTTATTTTTAATAAACATTTTATTATTTATAATCAATCCATAAATTTTTTAAAGAGTTTAAATTTATTTTTAATAATATTGTGTTGATTTATATATTTTATTATTTTCTGTTTGATTGTATTTTTATAGTAACAATAATATTAATATTATTAATATTTAATAATATATTTCAATAATATTTTCCTCCTTTCTCTGATCCAGCTTCAATAATTATTTATCAATAATGGATCATTATCAACTATTTAAAAAAGTTTGATTACTGCAGTAGCTTTTTTGATTCTAAAACTTAAATGCATTCAAAGTCTAGCACTATACTACTTTTCAAGTTAAACAAGTAATTTTAAAATTTGTTAATATTGAAAGATTATACTAAAAATAACAGTTTTAAATATTTAGAAGTTTGTTTTGGTTTGAAGTTTGAAACCAAAGATTTTAGAATATTTGGCAATTATTTTGAATTTTTTATTATTAATGTTTTTAAACTTTTTCTTTACGAGTTAAACCGTTTACTCTTCTATGTAGAGTGATAACAGAAGTTAATGATCCTTTTTTAACTGGGCGTCGATTGAGTGTCGATAGTCGCATGCTAAGCACAGACGTCGCTTGTTCACGGATACTTCAAGAATGCAAAAATCGGGTAAATTGTTTAAAAATTAAATTATTTAAACTACTTTTGAACTAATGTCATAAACATATTATATATTTTTAGGTCTTAGCTTATTTGATTGTCGACCATAAATATCAAAGACAATAAAAAAGGAAAAAATGCCTAATAAATAAAAAGTTGTCAACAAATTCATTGGTTCCAATCCACCCGATCCAATGCTAATCGCTTTAATATAAAAACCAAGTTTCGCAGCATGTTCGACATTTAACGTCAAGAGTCATAAATATGTACGACCGTGCAATATTCTCCAACCTTCTCTTGGAATTATTTCTAACCCCTCTACTAGAACGATTCCGTGATGAATTTGGATGAAAAAGAAGGGTAATTTTTGGCAGTCGATTGCCGTCCATTCTCAATTTAGGCTCACATACCTCTATCAGCGACGTGCATTGGTATAATTAATTGCTTTAATCTCTCCACATTTCATAGTGACATCCGAATTTGATATTTGCCACAGCGGGGAATCGGCGCAATTCTTCTGATAAAAATGTGATAAGCCAACTCTAGCCAATTCTATAAATCACTTTTAAGAGCATCCACTCTCTATGAATTCACTGTTTAATGTGTTGACATATTCTTTTCAAATTACATAAACTTATTATATATTCTTTTCAAATTGCATATCTTCTGAACACAACTTTGTCGTCCGTATTATTTCATTCACCATTTTAGTTGTCGCGCAGCTGCTAGTAGCATGGACGATGGCTTTTGACACATCGAATTCCTTATAAAGTTTTGTTTACTATGATCCATTAGAATCGTTGTAAGGAACTCACAAGCTATGTTATAGAATTGTTACTTTGTTTTGTGCAACAGAGTTCACTTTATTCGTTGAGGTTCGTGATAAACTTTCTAATAAAGCTAGTCCATGTGCCCAAATAACATTCATGAAACGAACTCACTAACCACATTCATGAAATGAAATCATGTTTATTAATAACTCTAGTTTCAACTGAATATACATGTAGTTCAGCAAACTTGAACACCAATACTGTTCCTATTTGTTACTGAAATTTGATAGTACTCGATTTAAGTATCGTGGATAGTAGTTCAATAGTTCTGTTTAGTGAGTTACTCTACTTCTATTAGAAGTAGAGTAACTTGATGAGAGCGATACTAATTCTTGATGAGAGCGATACTATTTTCCAATTTGATCAATGTGTAGAGAGATTCTATGTCAAGCGTACATAGCATGAAATTATCTAGTATAATCATCTTAACACTTAAATTTTCTTTGAAATTCACAAGTGCTTTTAATTTCTATGAAGTTACCTTCTATTAGATCGACATCAATTCCGTATGCACCCATTTAGCTAACTTGTAAAATAGTGTACCTGAAATTTTATTTTTATTTTATTTTAAATTTTATTTTAAATTTTATTTTATTTTTTTTATTGCCTGAAATTTTATTTCAGGCAATAAAATTTCCTGAGTGTTTTTCTGAATTTAAACGTCATCCGAAGATGATATCAGTAGCTTTTATAAATTTGTGATTTAACAATTTACTTTTGGAACAATTTCGCTTACTATTTTAAATTCAATAATTAACATTCTCAGCACAAAATTCATAAAAATAATTTTACAAAAAAATGTATAAGGAAGAACACCGGAACAATTTCCACCAGACATTATATATTATATATTGTGTAATTCAATTATTCAATTTAATTATGAATTATGTAATTAATTATTAATTATATGATTTAATTGACTTTAAAATAGATTTTTTAAATAATTATTCAAATCATTTAAGTAATTCACTAATATTGTATTCAGTGCCAGCAATTGGTATCCAAGTTATCGATAGAACGCACTACTGAGGAGCAGCAAGAGAGCTCGATAGTCGACAATATATGTAACTTAATCGAAATGATATGGGCTCATGGATTCAAAATTGAAAAGGTGAATAATTCCATTTTAAAGTAGCCTATTTATGTCTTAATTTCACATGTAATGTCAATAAACATGAGGTTAATAACAAATGAGGATTTAAAAATTGTTTACATTTATTATTTATAAATGTATAAACTTTATTACAATAAAGTTTATTTTAAGAACAATATAGAATAAAATGTTCTTCTAGAATCTTTTTTGTCACAGCTTTAAAGAAATTAAAGATAAATTTATATCATAGAAGAACATTTATATTATACGATTAGATCAGCTAACTGAATATATTATCAGTTAGATAATTTCAGCTAACTGAGTCAACTTATTTTTACTAATTATATATAATAATTAATTTTAATATTGTTTCTGAATTATCTTAAGATGTTTGGGGTGACACCGAGCGAGCGTCAGAAACAATATAATATTTTATAATAAATAATTATATACTTAAGATAAATACATACAATTTCGTATTTTCTGTGAATACTTTCAGTGTCGTTTTTATTCTATTAAGAGCTTTTGATCTACGATATTTCAAATTGTAATAGCTCACATATGTATCATAAACTACCTCATTTATCGGTTCAAATGTCGGTGACAATGTTTTTTATTATTTTTGAATCGGCTATTGCGTATTCAAAAATATTGCAACAAGGAATTATCAAAATTTAAATATTTTTATTTTGATTGAGGCCTGAACACGGTATTTTGTGAAACTGGAACTATTAAGAAACTCAACAATTTAAGCGCAACGAAATACTAATTTTCAATACAATACCGATTTTAGAGAACGATACGATGATGTGAAGTCGTTGAATACGAAAGTCGATGAACAGCGTATTGATTTTATTTTAATGTTTTACAACTTTTACTTAATTTATAACTTTATTTTCACTGCAAGATACTAGCTAGAGCACATATCATAACATAGTGTTCTCTAGTTATCTATATCTTTTAAAATATAAGTATGACAATATGGATTGGCCGTTATTTAGTCTGTTATTAAAATAGTTAGAGTATCACATTGTCATATTAAATTATTGTATTAATGTAATTTTAATATTGGGGCAATGTTCCTCCTCGTGGTGACCCTGAATAACTCCCCGCAGTAAACCAACTGCGGGGTGAGCTAAACGCGGAAACCTTCCTGGTGACAGACTTGCGACAGACCGATTAGGAGGCATACTCAAATTTTCTTCGCTGTCTCAACTTAATAAAGACGTCTTTACAAACTCAAACCGACTGCGGCACGGTGTTGCGCCAATCAAGGAATAAATGAGAGAAGCTCGTCTCCAATGGTTTGGCCACACTCGGCGTTCAAGTGAAAACTCAATGATGAAAGCAGGCCTGATCATCCAGGTAGATGGTAAACGTCCGAAAGGACAACCACAGCAGCGTTGGCTAGACACACTACCCGGATATGGCCAACAACCGTGCAAAATGGAGATCGCGTAAATTGAGAACCGACCTCGCTTCTATTCTGGTAAACGGCAAAAGAAAAAGTAATTTTAATTTTAAATATTAAATATTAATATTAATACTCAATTTCAAATGATTAACTATCTTATATTTGCAATTCTAATTACAGTTTTATAATTCTAATTATAGTTTTTTTTCAGGTCAAATCTCCTTTATGGTATCATTTAACTCACTACAATCTAATTGAGTTCTACGCAACAAACAACTTTCCAGTCGATGACATCGATGTGAAATACGGTTTTGTTTATTACGATTTCATTTCAATAATAGTTTCACATTTTCAGGTATTCGTTGGTGCATTCAGCGTCGAAGGAAACGATATCAAGGTAAGAAGCCATAAATATATTTTAAATTGTTGTTGAATTTGAAAATTTTCCCAGAAAGTTCATCATCAAGTGTCAATCTATCTGAAATTGAAAGGTAATTTATTCTTCAAAAGCATTTGTGTATTATCGTGCCTTTTTTAGCAACATAGATAAGCTTAACTGCTTTAGCACAGAATCGGAAAAATCGCAAGTTCTTGTTTCATATTGCATGGAATACGGCATAATTACTTTGTTATTCACTCAATTGTTGTCTAACTCCGATCTTTTAACGTAAGTTTATCACTTAAATCACAAGGAATGACAATAGTTTATCTGAATTTAGTTAAATTATCATTTGATTGTATCTTTATTTAACAAGACAATATGCGAATTTGTAATTAATTATCCTCGTGATAGATATGAGTTTCTAAATGTTCTCTATTACTTGCTTTTAAAATTATTGTCAATACTGAAAGCTGTTATATTAATATAAAAATATTTTTAATCGATGTATCTTACTAAAGAAGATCGTTTTGAATAAGGCCTTTTGAAATATACTCAATTTACATTAAATTAATCATAAAAATTCATGGTATCAATATGGCAAATAGTGAAGTACATTCGTGGCGAAAGTATTTTTAGTAAAAGTATGGTATTTACCTGAATTGTAAAATAATCAAGTAATAGTCAATTTTTTACGATTTATAAAATTATTATCAATTTGAGCTTTTTGCCGCGTTTGTTACGAAGAAATTCGTATTCAATAATTGTCTAATATTTGTTGATATTTGATTTTATTTTAAATGAAATATTATTTATTATAAATTTTGATTTGTAATTTCAATACTATTGTTATTAGCCTATGCTTTAAAGCGACATTTCATATTCAAATTTAGTGCATTGTACCGCAAAGATAGTATAATTAGAGATAGCGACGGAAGAGAAAAGATTCTAATGTATACTCAAATTCTAACTATACGAAAGTTCAGATGTTTTTCGTCAAAGATATCAGATACCAGTAGGTTACATTTCTTTTGCAAAACCTTAAGTTAACACTTAATTCAACGTTTTCTTAAGCAAAGGTTGAATTCTTTAATTAAAATCTATTTTTAATTTTAATTTCTGATGATGCTGAATAAATTAATTTAAAATAAATTACGTTTTATACCAAGTAATACACGCTGGTATTCAGCTAAAGCACAATGCACTAGCAGAAGCTCTCTGGCTACAAAGCACGAGCAAAGCTCTAGCGCCAATGCTAAGATTCGTCACTCCACATATAGTGGTTATATGAATTGAAAATTATACTGGTGGCGTTATATTAACAAGAAAGACTTTCAATACAACTTTTTTAATTAGCACGATCAGGAAAGTATAAACCTGCATGCATTTTCAGAACCTTCGTCAGGAAGCTTAACCCGGAATGCGCCTACCACATACGTATATACCCCAATTGGTAAAGACGTATGTTTCATCTACTCTAGCGCAGATGAAAAAAGTTGTATTGAAATTAGTTGTATTGAAAAAAGTTATATTAAAATACAACTTTTTTGTAGTCGGACGTATGGAATCTGAAAATAGTCAACGCAATGTCTAGCAATTAGAATCAATTAATAAAAATTGTTAGAGTTAAATACACATATATCGTCAATAAATCAAAACGTTTATATATATATATATTTGGAGGGTAGTAACCCGGATGTTCCTATCCACTTGATTACAAATGGTATTTTTTTTCTTAGATTAACTTCCGTTATGTTTCTTCCAGATCTGTTTTTGTTTTATATGTTTGTTGTAACATGTGGAATAACGTTTTCCTGTTGATGTATAATTTAGATTTATTTTTTAAACAGTTATGAACAAATTCATATTCTATAAAGCTTAAAAACAAGTCAGCTATAATTGGGCTTCTATTACCACCCATTGTAACCCCTTTTACTTGTTTAAATATAGATGCCCCTACTTTTAAATAATTTTGATTTATCGAAATATTAAAGGCTTATATTAATTCAATTTTATTCATCACTTCCACCCAAGCAAACCTATGGACACGTCACAAAAGCGTTGTGCGACCACATAAAGAAAACGTTATGTGTTTAAGTTAATTACAATTTAGAAATTTAATATTTAAAATCCCAAAATCAATAACCAAAGATTCATGAAAGTACCAAACCAGAATTATCAAAACGTAGAAAGCAGGGAACTGTCAACTATAAATGTACGATGTTCAGTTTGCAAGCGTAGTTTCAGTCTGCAAGCGTAGTTTCGGTCTGTAAGCGTAGTTTCAATTTATAAATAAAAATACATACAATCATCGTTTTCAATAATTACGAAGTAATTATTGAAAGTAATTATTATTTAAGTAATTAAAATGTTAAGTATCAATCGATTTAATTTCGAATTATACTTTGAATTTTTGTTACATAGGAAAAAATGATAGAAAATCTATCAATTATTAAAAACGTCGAGCGAAATTCGGACGTTTGGAATCTAAAAATTAGTCAACGCAATGTCTAGCAATTAGAATTCACTGAAATTCTTTCCTAGTAATTGAATTGTTATTGTTATTCTTAGCTGAATTTCAATAATTATCAACTGTATGGAAATATAATAATGTTATATTAATATATTATGCATTATATATTATTAACATATAATGTTATATTATAAATAAAGTTTCTGAGTTTGAAAAATCAATTATCCAATTTAAATATATTATCTTCAAAACGGTGTATTTCAGCATTTTGTTAGCAATGACTATCAAAACCAAAAGCCAAAATTTAATATGCTAAAAATTGTATTAGCTCTTGAAAATATAAGAGGCCTAAAATCCCTCTTATTGGTAAATATTTTAAAATTTCTTCATAAATCCTATTATTTAATTAAACAGCATCAAGATTGTAATGAAATTACGGAGAAAGAAATCAAATAAGCTAACTGAGTCTACGTATTTAATATAATTATAAAATAAACAAAACATAATAATGCTAAATCAAAATTTAATAATTAAATAATAAAATTAATAATTGTTTTTAGATTTTCTATAATTTAAATCAAGTTAAAATAAAAAATTGAAATTTAAAATAAACGTCATTTTTATGAATTGACTAATAAATAACAGATGATTTATCAGAATAAGAATTCGAGAAACTAATTTGCAAATAAGCTTATACTAATTAACTTGAATATACGCCAATGCAATTTGGCTTTTTAGACAAAATGTTTTAATGACAATTTTCAAAGTTTATTTGTTTTTTTTTATTCTCGAGGAAAAAACTAAGACATAAAAGATAAAACTTAGCTGGTTAGGTGCCCGGCATCTCAAGTATGGCCGAGCACCTAATCTCGTATCTATGTATCAAACAACGAATGAACCTCATTTTCGTTCAATGTATTCAAAATATTTTTCTTTCAGTTATACCATATATTAATGTCTTATGTATGCCTTATCTTAACCATAGATTAAGATAACAACTAAGATTGAATGATAAATCAAAGGTTTTACCTAAATGTTCAGCTTCAGCTTTACCACAACAGATCTGTATAAAGAATACATTATTGTGTTAGCCAATCATTATCTATTGAGCTCTTTACCGTCACCTGAGAACAGTATCCTTAAATACTTCAAGTCCTTAAGATCAGGTAGTGTTTTGTCCTTAATTCAAATGTCTGATTACCTTTGGCTCTGAAACAAGCGCATAGTAATTTTCTTAACAAAGCTCTTATGCATACCGGTTGGCATTTCGTCATGAATTATTTAAATTGGCATTGTTATTTTTTACGGAACGGGATGTCAGCAGGTCAACATAGTCTGCAAGAAACACTGATTTTACAATAATATAACCAAACTGTAGACCGACATTTAACAAAGAAGCCAGTTTCAATATTCTGTTCATGTAAATTAGTAATATCATTGAAGGCAAATGGCAATGTAGTCGAAACCTGAAAGCTAGGGGAATCGACGCTAATTTGCTATTTAGAACAAACACTTATATAATTTATTCGTGAAGAAATACCACGGCTAATCGAATATATTGTGGTATTCTATATTTACTTAGTATCTTTAACAAACTATCTCAAGGAATTAGATGGAAAGATTTCTCCAGATTTACAAAGCAAAGTGAACTTGTTCGGCGTGCTTTTAAAACCTTTCAAGAATTGTTGAGAGTGAATAATTGGAATGTAACTTTACAACCTTGACGAACTAGCTTCTTTTGCAATTGCCCTTTCATTAAATATTGTATTTTTAATTCTAAAATTGTAACTGATAGCTTACCACGCAAGAAAAGAAGAGTAATAACAATGTAGTTAAAACAGATTGGTATAAACACCTCGGTTTGACACACACTAGGAACCTTGTCCGACGTCAATGCAACGTTAAAGATCCGCGTTAACAATTTTAAGTCGTGAAAGTTAAGGACCTAAATAAAGTCCGGTTAGATCGCAACCACACCAGTCAATTCCTCATTTTAGGATCCAGCAATGATCTTTCCAATATTTCCAGATTGGTATAAACACCTCGGTTTGACACACACTAGGAACCTTGTCCGACGTCAATGCAACGTTAAAGATCCGCGTTAACAATTTTAAGTCTTGAAAGTTAAGGACCTAAATAAAGTCCGGTTAGATCGCAACCACACCAGTCAATTCCTCATTTTAGGATCCAGCAATGATCTTTCCAATATTTCCAGATTGGTATAAACACCTCGGTTTGACACACACTAGGAACCTTGTCCGACGTCAATGCAACGTTAAAGATCCGCGTTAACAATTTTAAGTCTTGAAAGTAAAGGACCTAAATAAAGTCCGGTTAGATCGCAACCACACCAGTAAATTCCTCATTTTAGGATCCAGCAATGATCTTTCCAATAATCAATGTTAATCAGCATAAACGCTTTATACTCATATGGAATGTATTCTGCTTTCCAATATAAAACTCTTGATGGCCCTATAAAACATTTTGGAGTCAAATTTCGAACAAGAATGAGCAATGTTTAAATTCCTTTAGAAGCATTACTTTTTAGAAGTATTTCTGTATTTTAGAAGCTGACCAACTCTGCAAAAGTTGTCTACTTTGCTTCGGTAAAGGTTAATGCTGAAGCTCTTCTTTAATGTTCGTAACTTTACAGCAGCCTTCATTGACTTTATAGACAAGGTTGCATTGTAAGACTATTTCTGCGGGTGTCTACAAAACATATCGAAAATTCCATCTACGACTGGCATCTAGAGAGCCTTCAAACTACAACTTATCACGTTATTCTTAGCAAGAGAGAGTTTAAACACTGTCTATTACAGTTCGCCTTTTTCACCTCATCAGGTAACGCGCAAAGTTATCTCGTATATAGTTTCTTACACGTTGTATAATAGATGGCTATTACAGTCGTCCACGCTGTTTCACGAAACGTTTGGGTTGGTCTATTAAGCTACATTTTCTGCCAACGAATTTTACTCTCTTCAATAAACTGATGGATTGCCAGCTCAGCACAAATAATTAAGGGTGATACGAGCAAGTAAATATTTTTATAAATCAAAAATTTTGAAAAGTAGGGACATCTATATTTAGACAAATAAAAGGTGTTCTACTAACTCAGTAGATACGTGATAAAAATGACAACTAACCCAGTATTTCAATGACAAGTGATTCAAAATATTGGATCAAAATGAAAAGCTTAATCTAAAAGTCCAGTGAAAGAGGCAAAAGGTTTAGCAACCCTAATTTGCGAAACATCGCAAATTAGGGTTGCGATGTATAGTTATATATATAATATATATAGTTATATATATAAAATGTATAGTTATTTTATATTTGACCAACAACAATTTGTTCAAAAATACGGAGTAGCGACTAGTAGTTTATTGGGGCTTGCCTATGCGAACACATTAATGTGCCAGATAGAAGAAGGGATTATGAAAACGATTCTAGTCTAAATAAAGCCACTAATTCATGGCCACTATTGATGCCACACTTGTCGTCTTTGATTCTCTACAATAAGCCTCCCAATTTCATGACTTTTTCAATCAGCAACATGAACGATAAAGAAAATCATGACAAAACGTTTCCTTATAAATAAAAATATAAGTATTATTAACATATAATATATATGTTAATATATAACATATATATTTTTAAAATATTAAAATAAATTATATTTAATAAAAATGATATTCCCAAATTTTCTAACGTTTAAAAATTGTATTTTTGTAATACTTGATAAAGATGATAAAAAATTTAACTTATATATTAGTTAAATCTAAATTTGGATAAGCGTAATCGAATTACGATTATAATCGTAATATTATAATATACTATTAAATATTATAATATTATAATATTATAATTATAATATTGATTATAATTATTAATCCTAATTATAGGATTTGTTTCTACATAGTTATGAACAAATTCATATTCTATAAAGCTTAAAAAAGGGTCAATTATATAATTGAGATTCTATAACATCTCATTTGAACTCCTTTTATTTGTCTAAATATAGATGTCCCTACCTTTAAATAATTTTGATTTATCAAAATATTTAAGGATTCTATTTATTCAATTTTATTCATATATTTATATTTACTTTATGGTTTAATTTTTGTTAGATAAGCGTTATAATTATTATAACATATATATGTATATCTTTTTCCGAATATAAGATTAATTAATTTTACTAACGCTTCTTTAATATCTACTAAATCTAGATTTGTATAAAGCGTACTAAAATCGTATGTATTTTATAGCTTTATAAAGCTTTATTATAGCTTTTTGTTGGATAGGCGTTATAGTTATTATAAAATATATATGTATATCTTTTTCCGAATATAAGATTAATTAATTTTTCTAACGCTTCTTCAATATATGTTAAATCTAAATTTGTAATTACTAATATCGTACGTTATATATATATATATATATATATATATATATATATATATATATATATATATATATATATATATATATATATATATATATATATGGTTTTATTAAGAATGAGGCTACCTGGATAAATTTGTTTGCTTATTTAATAAAAATTGCTAGAATTAAATACACATATATCATCAATATATCTTAACATCTATTTTATCCTCCCATTGCAACAACTTTTATTCGTCTAAATATAGATGTCTCTACTTTTAAAAAATTTTTAATTTACCAAGTAACGGCTTCAGTAATTCAATTTTATGAATTAATGTTAATAGAATCTATCAATTCAATTTTACAAATTGATGGTTTTATTTTTGTTAGATATGCGTTATACTTATTATAAGTTTGTTTGCTTATAAAAAGTTTAACATCTAATAAACATACAAGTTCTTACAATATAATATTCAATTATCATCCAACAGCTTGAACACACAATTATTATTGCATTCTCTCTATGACTAAAGGAGTGCCATCAAATTTAAACAAATGCTGTAATTGTAATTCCGCAAGTGCAAAGTGTGTAAGATGCGTATGTGCACGGTCTGGTCGATTTGCTTTAACTGTAATGCACGTAACTGCTTAAATAGGGATTATGTTCAACCCAAACCCAAAAGTGAAACTAGCCTGGACTCAGGAACTAAACATCAGGATCGTATCAACAACATAGATTTATCTACTCTAAATGCAAGAATACAAAATACACTGAATGATACTTCTAGCAGAACAAATAATAAAGTCACGGGACCGGTTACGACAACAATTTATGAATGAACATTCAATGGATAAATCAATGACAGAAGTGTCCGCTGAATCTGTTTCACTGGAACAGATATATTGTGAGGTTATACATTGGATCCCGAACCTGATGACATTATCTCAATGTAATGCAGCAAAGAGTTCATCAAGCTTATATCTGATTGTATATGGAAATTTAACACGGATAAAAAAGGTGTAAATGATCCTTTAAAGGAAATGACTATATTATGACACCTTATCATCCAGAGAATAAAGAGTCGTAAGGTTCATATAGTGAGAAAAACTCTAGAGCGTAGATTAAAAATGTGGAAGTGCGGTGATGTTTACAATCTTTTATGCGAGGCAAGATTTGCACAGAGATTAAAAATGGAGGGCGTGAAAAGTTGCAAAACCAATGATAATGCACGGATGACGAAAATAGCTATTAACTTGATAAAGAATGGTATGATTATGAAAGCTGTACGAACATTAAAAGACACCCCTCGAAGTGTCTTATCTCTAAGTTCTATGACAGGAGTAAAGTCAGTTCTTTCAGAACTGCAGGAGATGCATCCCAGTCCGTCGGATGTGAACGAGGGGTTGCTATTATCAGAAAATATCAGTGAGTATAAGGAGCATCATCACATGCATTTCTTTAATATTGAACCTGAGGATGTTATATTTGCTGCCAAAAAACCAAAGGCTCAGCAGGCCCATCTGGTATGGATGCTTGTAACAGGTACAAACTCCTTACGGAACATGGTCATGAATCCAGCAGACTTACCTCATTAATATGTGACTTTGCAATTAAAATAGAAACGGAAACGGTAGATCCGCTGAAACTCATTGCATATACAGCATGTAGACTAATACCAGTAGACAAGGATCCAGGTGTTAGACCTATTGGGATAGGCGAGGTTCTACGAAGAATTGTAGGAAGAGTAGTAATGAAGCACGTAAGGGAGGATATCATGTCGGTTTGCATGGATACACAATTTTGTGCCAGGCGACGAAGCGGAATTGAATCAGCGATACACTCTGTTCATCATGCTTTCGAAGAAGACAATAGTAGATGCATACTTCTGACAGATGCTAAAAATGCATTCAATAATCTGAATCGAAAAATGGCTCTTCAAAATATGAAGCATATATGTCTTTCGTTAAATTGTATTTTGAAAAATAGGTATGGAGTACCTTCCCAGTTAATCTTGAGTGAAATCACATTGTTGTTCTCGGAGGGGTTTACGAAAGGATGATCCTTTATCGATGGCAGCATTTGCCATTTCTATTTTACCTCTAATACATGAATTGCAAAGGGTTGCACCAGGTGCAACCCATAAATGGTATGCAGATGACGGTGCTTGTGTTAGAACGATAGATTAGATAGCACGTGTCTGGGAAACATTAAAAGCTAAAGGGCCAATATTCGGATATTATGTCAATCCTGCCAAGTCTACTATACTTTTAAAGAACTGAATCGTTGTAGAGAAAGAAAATATATTAAACATAGACAAAGTTCAAATGAAATATGATGGTGTGAGATATCTCGGTAGCTTTATTGGAAATCCAGAATTCGTGGAGAATAAATGCTGTGAATGTGCTAACGTATGGGTGGAGGAAATGAATAGGCTTAACAAAGTAGTTGATTACGAGACCTTTGCGGGATACATTTTACTTACAAGGGCTTTGCAACACAGACAGATTCACCTTCTTCGAACCTGCAAAACAGAATCGAGCGGGTTTATGCATTATCGCTCGTTATTATTTGGGAAGTTACTGCCTCAGATGTTGGGCATGAATATTGACAACAAAGAAATGGAGAAGATTTTAACACTTCCGAATCATCACGGAGGCCTGGGAATCCGAGATATTACATACACTTTAACCGATGAATACATAAACTCCCTCAGGATTTGTGAGCCAGCAATGGACGGTCATTATGGAGAGGAGTTGCAATTTTTGCAAAAGGCCGTAATTGCGTCAATCAGAAAAGAGAAATAATATCGGGTAATGAATTTAAAAAATGAGGTGATAGCTTCCTCAAGAATGAACTTAGAGACAGTCATGCGAAATGCAAGTGTCATCGGAGCATCATCCTGGCTCAGCCCACATAATGACATGAGGGAGCTATTCCTTAACTCTACTGAGTTCCATGATGCCTTTGCTGCAAGATATAATTGAAATCACGCTTTTATTGGAAAGGATTGTCAATGTGGAGCTTTTTTTACGTCTCGCATGTCTTTTCATGTAAGAGTATGGGTTCCACTTTTATCCGACACAATGCCGTGGTAAATGCGTTCGCACAACTACTTGGATCCACATGTCATAATGTTATAAAAGAGCCTACGTTACGTCCAGTAACAGACGATATCCTATTTGAAAAGACAACAACGACAAGAGACAGAAATGCAAGAGCTGATATAAGCTGCTCTGAACTTTATGGGCACATTACGGAGAGATCCTTCTTGGATATATCTATGTACAATTCACTTGCTCCGTCTTATGCTTGGTCTAGAAATGAATGTCCATTTGATTACCACGAGCGCAGAAAAGTCGCAAAGTACGAAGATCGAATCAGATTAGTCGAGAATGCAAATTTCTTGCCGATAATTATCTCAACGGTTGGAGGTTTTGGAAAGACAACTGATAAATTATTGAAACGGATTGCCCAGAAAAACGTGAGAATAAAAATGACCAATATGCCCAAATTTTTCGCAGATCTCGGAATATGATATCCACTGTAATCGCGAAGACGGTTTCGATGACAATAAGGGAAAAATTATTTGTCAGACGACACTCATATACTTTACCCGTAGATATTAATACTACGAATAATTGATATAATGAAGAAACAACTTAGCGAGAGTAATTTCAAAGTCTAAACAAAAAACAATTTCACGGGATATGTTCGAGGATAACCCTCAATATGTAAATTTTATTATTAAAAATTATTATTATTTAAAAACATTTTGTTTGCTTAAATACACTTATATCATCACATTATCGAAACATAGATTACACATCTCTATATAATCTAGATCTTTTGCACAGTTTTGAACATATTCACATTCTTTAAAGCTTAAAAATAAGTTAACTATAATTGAACTACTATTACTTCCCATTGGAACACCTTTTATTTGTCTAAATATAGATGTCCCTACTTTTAAATAAATTGGATTTATTAAAATATTTAAGGATTCTATGAATTCAATTTTATCCATATATTTATATTTACTTGATGGTTTAGTTTTTGTTAGATAGGCGTTATAGTTATTATAACATATATATGTATATCTTTTCCGAATATAAGATTAATTAATTTTACTAACGCTTCTTTAATATCTACTAAATCTAGATTTGTATAAAGCGTACTAAAATCGTATGTATTTATATTTTGAAAATTTATTCCTTTTGTCTGTTCTAAAAATTCTTTTGTAGAATTAATACTGAAATAGTGTTTTATACCAGTATTAATTTCGATTACCTTGCAATATTTTTTAAAGTGTGCTTTAATTATTTTAAGTGTTTTATTCATATAAACAGAAAGTTGTTTTAATGTACATTTAAAAGCACTACATATGAACCTAGGTTTTATTGGATTTTTATGTAATTTTGGATTCCAATATAATATAGGTATAGTTTTATTATTTGATTTAATTTTTATACCATCTTTATTCAACATTGAACAGTGACTTGTAATAATTGTTTTTAAACTTAAATCACTACGTTAATATGTTGAATTTACATTTAAATCATTAGAATTAACCTCTTTCATTAGTATATCATAATAAAGCTTCTTGCATATGAAGTCTAATTTTTTAGACGTTTTTATTAGTCCATTTATTTAATATATGTTTTCCAAATGTTTATCTTTGATGTATTTAAGCTTTTACTAATAATAAACTTATCATACTAAGCATTTAAGTCATTATATAACGAATTGTAAATTTTATTTCTATTGTTATTATAATTTATTCTGTATTTATCCCCTTTTGATAGATAGCATTGTCCTTAATTCAATTCATTGTTTTCAATCAATTCTAGATTATCAGTGCATATATGTTTATTTATTTTATCAAAATTAAGTTTGTATATAAATTCAGTTTGTAAACTGAATTTGTATCAAATTCAGTTTCCATCATGTTTCTAAGAAACAAATTGATGAACAATGAAACAAAAAATGAAACTTCAATGAAACAAATTGACAAAAAATGTGAAAATTCTGTTGTTCGAACATTCTGTTAATTGAAAAAATAGAATATTAAATTTTTAATATATAATATAATATTAAATTTTTTTATAATAAATAATTTATTTATTAGTCAATTCATAAAAATTGTTTTCTGTTTTAAATTTCAATTTTAAATTATAACTTGTTATAAATTATACAAAATATTACATAACACTTATTTTTTTATTTAATTTTTTATTTTGATTTGAACGCTCATTCTCATAAATTGTATTTTATTTATTAGTTAATTCATAAAAAATGACTTTAATTATATAATTAATGTTTTAATTATATATTGCCTTACATTTATGATTTAATTGATATTTGGCATTATTTAATCTTAATTTTAACAATTTTTTAAACATTTAGTTTTTAAATTTAATAATTATATAATATTCAGTGATACATAATACTGATCGCGTAATATTAATATTAATTAATTAATATTCAATATTATATAATTATACAAGCATATAATTATATGATTATTTAATATTATTTAATTATTTGTTATTTTATTATTTTATTTATAATTATTTTTTATTTACAAATAACTTAATATTTTGTATTTATCAAATTAAATACAATGAGTCAATGAGTGCTTTTACTAGGATATTTACTTTTATTTTTACAAAAAATAAAGTAAAGATATAAAGTTTGCTTACAATTGAACTCAAGAGATTAGTCAATCGTAATTTATAAAAATTATGAGGCTAGATTTAAAAATAAATGTAATCTTTACAAAATTATCTCGATTTTGTATTTAAAAGAGATACCCTACAATCTAAATATTTTTGGAAAACGATCAAAGAAGAGCTCTAAAGTCACTATTTGTTTATATGGGACAACAGGGACAACAGGAGAAATAACAATAACTGAAGACCGCAATTCACTGACATTTCTAGTATGTATTTTATATATTAATTTATATTAATATATAATATATATAATATAAATATTAATATAATATATTAATCAATGTTTGTAAAATTGTTGATTTATCAGTAAGATGTCGATTTATCCGATTAATAGTGAGCACATTTATCCAGAAAGCCTTATTCTTAACAAAACCAATATTAATGATAAAGAAGGTGTATATCTAGATATGAACATTAAATTAACATTAACTAAAACTACTATTAATTTATATCGTAAAGATGACATATTTAAATTTACAAGAAACATATTTTTGCATGATCATTTATGCATACCATATAATATAAAATATAATACATTAAATAATGAAATTTTAAGAATTGCAACAATATGTAATGATATTGGCTTTCTTCAAAATCATTTAAATAATTTAATAGATACATATTTTAAACTAGGTTACTATAAAAATAACATCAAGCAGAAAATAGTAAAATATATAAATCAACACAATAATATAAAGAATAAATTTAAACTCTTAAGTGGCAAATTTTTATGGATGGATAATAAATAATATACTTTGTATTAGAATAAGATACTGGATATTTTTATCAGAGGAATTACATCATTAGCATGTATTTGGCGCGCTGCTATGTTGGGTAGAGGAGTTAGGGGCTGAAACCTGATAGCATAGCAGTTCCTCCTGATGACCTCTAATTATTATTCTGATACAACGTCTGTTATTTATTAGTTAATTCATAAAAATGACGTTCATTTTAAACTTCATTTTAATTGATTAAAATGAAGTTTAATAATAAGTTTAATAATAAGTGAAGTAAAATGAAGATAAAATGAAGTTTAATAAAATGAAGTTTAATAATAAGTTCATTTTAAAATCAAGTTAAACTTCATTTAACTTGATTTTAATTATAGAAAATCTAAAAACAATTATTAATTTTATTATTTTATTATTACTTTTTGATTTAGCATCATTATGTTTTGTTTAGTTTATAATTATATACAATACGTAGACTCAGTTATCTGATTTGATTTGTTAACATCGATTGTGAGGCGAATCACTACAAACAAATGATAGAAGACGTCAGCGAAGTGTTATTTGATAACTCGAAGATGGGCAATTGAAATGAGGTCGACCTCCATATATTTCGTCTTTCTGGTCACAAAATAATTTTTATTTAAACGGTATTCACTGTAAACGTTCTTGGTGATTACGAACATGCTTTGTCGAAGCATTTAATAAATTTAAAAAATTCAATATTAAGGATACACAAACGGTCAGGAACTTAGAAGTTCACAATAACTTTTGCTAAGAATTCGTTGGATATAGTAAGAAACTTAAAATGACATTTTAAGAATCAGAATCGTTTTAATGTTACTGATCATTAACTTAACCACCAATAATTTTACAATTATGATTTACAGTGTCGTTCAATTGGGGATTTGATATTCATGAGTCTCCGCTATTTGAAAATTGGAAGCCTTGTGGATATAGAGAAAATTACTATAAATCAGCAATTAACAAGACAACACTGCATGTAAGCAACTAAGCTGTTTTCCTAAAAATTTGACTGATTATATTTCCCATTAATTCATCCTATTAAGTTTTTCTAAAGATAAAGTTATGAACCATTTGGTGAATAACTTTTACAAAATCTGCACAAATTCTACGTCCTTGGTAATCGTTCAAAACTTTATCATTGTATAAATTTATAAATTTGTAATTCACCATCACCGATCATTGAATCGGTGATGGTGAATCTTTAATAGACTTTCATCTATTTTAGTCAATTTTGCAAGACCACACAAGTGATTTCTCATCAGAAATCAGTTACGAAGCTGACTTCACCTTGTGATTTCTTAAGAGTATATATTTAGTTATAATATAACCAAATATAACATCAATGTTGTTTCTAATTGAAACTGGCTTCGATTAACGAACTGCATGCTCCATGTCACTTTTAGACAACCACTTCATCATTGAAATGATGTAGTACTCAATCATTAGTAGAATGAAGTACCCTCTCGTCGTTTCAGTTGCCTGTATTTCAGTTGCTAGGATTATCAGATTTCACACAGCATATGAAACCTCCCATCATGATCCCGAAAAACTTCATTGTTCCAGATTCCCTCCATAACAATGCAGTTGAGACCATGCAGTTCTGATGAATCTGTGTTCATTCCGACCCATGTAACATTTCTCCGCTGAACTGAATGCCGAGACGAAATGCAATCGCTATAGCAAAAGCTTTTTCGTTGATCCTAGTTCCAACAGCTGAAATGGGCAGCGCCGTCAGAAACGTCCCAGATTATTTTCCAGCTACGCCTAGCAAATGCGCACGACTTTTAGCAGTTTCTGCAGTAGTAAGGAGAGACTTCATGATCAACATGGGCAAGGGACGAGACCAACGTTTTTGAACATGAGCTTCCGATAGTGTATACTCTCCAACAATTCGGTCAAGTGTGTCACTCGTGAAATGTAAGTCGTACTGTTTATCCCGCTAAGACTCCCGAGTCCAGCCCGAGTAAGGGCTCTATCAAATTCGACGTTTCAGCAAGAGACGATAGGTAGACGGCAATAACGACTGTCTTGATTAGAAAAATTTCGAGCCCTCCAAGATATACCGGTAGTGTTGCTTGGGTCCATTCCTTATCACTGATGTTCAGATTAAGTAAACTGCACAGAGATTCGCGTAGGGCTTCGTCGTATGATTGCAACGAAGACCTATAATCGAAACGAGGTGCACTGTGTAATAAATGAGAAATTCTAGCTATGTGGAAGCTGCTTCTTAACAGGAAAACGGCATTCTATTTCGCGAGTCTCTTTAAACGACGAGCTATATTCTCAATATTCGGAATATACTCGGAAAACACTCTTTCAACAGCTAAAGAACTCCTAATCGGCTGCCTATGGTAAGCGCATCGTTAGAGTTAAAAAATGGCATCCTGCAAAAATCGGATATTTGACCGAATAGCTATTTGACATCGGCTATATGCCAAGAGGGAACTATCCATTGGATAATACCCTCTGGGTATGCATATTATAGATTGTTTAGTGTGAGATCATGAAGATCGATTGAAATCGGGATTGGTGATTATCATGGATGCTTAATTATTTATTGAATATTTGCTAGTTCACAAACAGTGACTTTGGCATTAAAAACAAGCTTCAGAATCCTTCTTTCATGACTTCCCATTGCATTTACCTTTACTAATGGCACCATTGCCACATCCGTTTTCGTTTCGCATGCTTTCTGCCACATTTTGGTAGCCTCGGGCTCATCATAGGGCTGACTACCAACTCTTCTCCTTTCGAAATTTGACTCATCTGAGATTCGAGCTGTCGCTCTTCATACTTGGCTTTCGCTCTTGACTGCTATGCTACGAATTCAGGATTATCAGATTTCACACAGCATATGAAACCTTTCATTATGATCTCTAGAAACTGCATTATCCGAGATGTCCTATGACATGCTTATAATAGATTGTTTAGTATGAGGTAGTCAGCCTCTGATAAGCCTGGGATATCAATATGTGGTAGAAAGCGGGCGAAACGAAACGGCTTTGGCAATAGTGCCGTTATAGAATTTTTAAGGGGATTGTTATTATCAAATAGCTGGACAGAAATGGATATGCCGATAGCACCTACGTACGCGGATCTATTCATTATACAATTTGAGATTAAGTTGCTTTCAGATTCTTATGTAAAACCAGTATTTTATTGTCGATATATCGACGACATCGTTTTGCTATTCCCTGACGACATAACAAGTTTAGCTGAATTTCAGAGAATAATTAATTCAGGTATTCTCAAACTAACATATCAAACGTCATTATCTTAGATGTAGTTGATATCATCATCATCTTATAATTCTAAAAAACTTTTAGATTATTTAGATTAAAATGCTAAAAAGATCACTTACGATCTGAATTAAGTTGTGATTCGATAACCGTATGGATTAACTACATTTATATGATTTTCATCCAGAATTGGCACTTTGAAAACTAAAATCACTTTCAAAATTTACTATACATTTACTATCTTATACGTTTACTATACATTTAATTAAAACATTTAGTACTAAAAGCTTTCAAAATTAAAATTAAAGTTCAATTAGATTTAAAATTTAAAATTTATTTTGTTTCCTTAGCTTTAACTGTAAAAGATTCATTACTCACAAGGGTAAAATAGGAGCTACAAGTTCTTTTATTGTACCGGCTTATGTCATTTCATCTGATTCCGTCAACAACGAAGGTAAATTTGATTAGTAGAATATTTAGTTTAATTATTTCTGATTGAAAAGAATCATTTCGCAGTTAACTTATTCATCTTTCAGGTTTAAGCTTAAATTTCTAATACCTTTTAATGTTCAATTTATAATTTTCGTTAAATTAATTATTTTTATTAGTGTATTTTTAATTTTCAAATAATATACAAAGTATATTATTTACTATTCATATAAATTTTTATTTAAGAGTTTAAATTTAATTTCAAGAAAATATTGTGTTGACTAATAGATCGTATTTTTGTAAATTTGCGACATATTGTCATTATCAATCATCAGAAAAAAAACAAATTTATAAACAAATAATTAATAATATAATTTATAATTTATAAACAAATATATAAATTTATATTATATGAATTTCAAACTAGTAAAAAATGTATCTTTAAAGTAGTTTGTACATAGAATAGCAAGTTAAGTGGTTGAAAAGAATCAAATCATCTAACTGAGTCTACTTAGTGATCATCAGGAGGAACTGCTATGCTATCAGGTTTCGGCCCCTAACTCCTCTACCCAACATAGCAGCGGGGCCAAATACATGCTAATGATGTATTTCCTCTGAAATAACTATCTAGTATCTTATTCTAATACAAAGTATATTATTTATTATCCATACATAAAAATTTGGCACTTAAGAGTTTAAATTTATTCTTTATATTATTGTGTTGATTTATATATTTTACTATTTTCTGCTTGATGTTATTTTTATAGTAACCTAGTTTAAAATATGTATCTATTAAATTATTTAAATGATTTTGAAGAAAGCCGGTATCATTACATATTGTTGCAATTCTTAAAATTTCATTATTTAATGTATTATATTTTATATTATATGGTATGCATGAATGCTCATGCAAAATATGTTTCTTGTAAATTTAAATATGTCATCTTTACGATATAAATTAAAATACATCAAATAGAACGTCTGCGTTATCTACTTACTGCTAATGGCGTATTTCCTCTGATGAAATTTGATCAATTAGTATCTTATTCTTATACAAGTATAAGCTACTATTTTCATCCATAAAAGTTACCGTTTAAAAATTTAAATTGAATGATTTAAATGTTGATTTGTCAAAAAAATAAAAAATTTTCCGCTAATGATTTTAAATTTATTTTTAATATTATTGTGTTGATTTATATATTTTACTATTTTCTGTTTAATGGTATTTTTATAGTAACCTAGTTTAAAATATGCATCTATTAAATTATTTAAATGATTTTGAAGAAAGCCAATATCATTACATATTGTTGCAATTCTTAAAATTTCATTATTTAATGTATTATATTTTATATTATATGGTATGCATGAATGCTCATGCAAAAATATGTTTCTTGTAAATTTAAATATGTCATCTTTACGATATAAATTAATAATAGTTTTAATTGATGTTAATTCAATTTTCATATCTAGATATACACCTTCTTTATCATTAATATTGGTTTTGTTAAGAATATGGCTTTCTGGGTAAATTTGTTCGCTAATTGAATAAAAATTATAAGAATTTAATACACATACATCATCAATGTATCGAAACATATATTTCATATATTTATATTGTTTAGATTTAGTTTTTACATAGTTATGAACAAATTCATATTCTATAAAGCTTAAAAACCAAGTCAGCTATAATTGGGCTACTATTACCACCGTTTGGAACACCTTTTACTTGTCTAAATATAGATGTCCCTACTTTTAAATAATTTTGATTTATCAAAATATTTAAGGATTCTATTAATTCAATTTTATCCATATATTTATATTTATTTGATGGTTTAAGTTTTGTTAGATAGGCGTTATAATTATTATAACATATATTTAATATATTTTATGGTATAATTGATGTTAATTTTATGTCTTAATTTATATAATTTAACTTAATATTTCTAAAATTTTTTGATCTAGATAATGTTTTTTGAATTATATTCTTTAAACTATTTGAATTTATTACAGCTTCCGATATTATTCAAATCAAACCAGCTAAAGTTTAGTTCTAGAAAGCATTACTAGTTTATTTTAATATGGTTTCGCTCGAATTTATTTTAATATGGTTTTCATTATAGAAAAATTAATCGTGTCGGCTTTTCATCAATTATCATAGCATAAAATGACGATTACAGTTTTTAAATTTTTTCATTTAAATTAAATAATTTTAAATTAAATATAATTTTTATATAAATTATAAATTTATTAAATTAAATTATAAATTTATAATTTATTTTAATATTTTAATTAATTTTTTATTCTTAAAAATAATACATTAAAAAACATCAATAAGAATGTTATTGAAGCTTATTGATTAAGATTAATTAATTTAATTAAAATTTGACTAATGGGCAGACCCATGCCTTTGTTTTAGATGTTCTTAATCCAAATGCTAAGACAAAAATTATCCCAGAGAGATTAAATTCGCTCACAAATTCATGTAAGTTTATTGTCGTCAATACCTTTATACTATTTATTTCTTTGATATTACTTAATACTGGGAAAATATCGTTTGATATTTTCCCATTATTATATTTTATTAATATATTTCTATGGTGAAATACTTGAAAAAAATCAAAGAAACATCATGTATGTGATGTCTATGATCTTTCTATGATCATAGCCAATGCCGTATAGTTTGTGCTGTGATCACATGAGCGTTTAATGATAGCAGATATTTAAATAGCATTGTAATAAATTTAAAAAATATATATATTTTTTTTTATTTTTTATAAATATTTATAAAAATTAACAATTTTTTTCTTTGATTGGTAAATTATACTAAAAGCTGATTAAAAGTTGAAATTTGATTTGCTTGCTTTTCCACATTTTGATAGTTATATATTTTATTAATAAAATAATATTTTATTTTAATAAAAAAATTAATAAATATTAACAAAATATTAATAAATATTAATTACTTTTAGTATTTTAAAAACCCGATATTTATTTAATAACTATTTTGGAATTGTAGTTTGTAGTTTATATTACTGTTTTTAATCAATTAATTTTATTTTGAATATTGTTTCTTTTGTCATTGTTATTGTTTATGTGTTTCATCCCTGTAGTTTATTGTTCATGATTATCGAAGTGATTGAAACTACAACGATTCTATAACTACAACGATTCTATAATTTATAAATATTTATAAATATTTATGATACTGCTAGAGGAGAGTGATGTTATTTACCTCTTTGTCACTAATCGCGATATACAAAAACAATTAATTGTAATTAACTACAAACTACAGTTCCAAAATATTTATTATTAAATCAAAATCGGGTTTAAATCGGGTTAAATTTATATCAAAATTTTTTCATTAATATTGGTTTTATTAAGAATAAGGCTTTATGGATAAATTTGTTCACTAATTGAATAAAAATTATTAGAATTAAATACACATATATCATCAATGTATCGAAACATATATTTCATATCTTTATATTGCAAATTTAAAATAATGGAAAATAAAAGTTAAATAGTTAAATAATAAAAAACTAATTAATAATAAATAATTGTTATAAGATTTTATATTATTTATATCAAGATGAATTATAAACTGAAATTAAAAATAAAAATCAATTTTTATAAACTGACTAATAAATAACAGACGTTATACCAGAATAAGGATTAGAGGTCATCAGTAGGAACTGCTATGCTATCATGTTTCGGCCCCTATTCCTCAACCCAACATAGCAGCGGGGCCAAATACATGCTAATGATGTATTTTCTTAGATGAAATTTGCTTATATAGTATCCTAAAAATAATACCAAATATATTATTTATTATCCATCCGTAAAAAATTTCCGCTAATGATTTCAAATTTATTTTTAATATTATTGTGTTGATTTATATATTTTACTATTTTCTGCTTGATGTTTTTTTAGAGTAACCTAGTTTAAAATATGCATCTATTAAATTATTTAAATGATTTTGAGAAAACCAACTCATCTACCCAACATAGCAGCGGGGCCAAATACATGCTAATGATGTATTTCCTCTGAAATAACTATCTAGTATCTTATTCTAATGCAAAGTATATTATTTATTATCCATCCATAAAAATTTGCCACTTAAGAGTTTAAATTTATTCTTTATATTATTGTGTTGATTTATATATTTTACTATTTTCTGCTTGATGTTATTTTTATAGTAACCTAGTTTAAAATATGTATCTATTAAATTATTTAAATGATTTTGAAGAAAGCCAATATCATTACATATTGTTGCAATTCTTAAAATTTCATTATTTAATGTATTATATTTTATATTATATGGTATGCATGAATGCTCATGCAAAAATATGTTTCTTGTAAATTTAAATATGTCATCTTTACGATATAAATTAATAGTAGTTTTAGTTAATGTTAATTTAATGTTCATATCTAGATATACACCTTCTTTATCATTAATATTGGTTTTGTTAAGAATAAGGCTTTCTGGATAAATTTGTTCACTAATTGAATAAAAATTATTAGAATTAAATACACATATATCATCAATGTATCGAAACATATATTTCATATATTTATATTGTTTAGATTTAGTTTTTACACAGTTATGAACAAATTCATATTCTATAAAGCTTAAAAATAAGTCAGCTATAATTGGGCGACTATTACCTCCCATTGGAACACATTTTACTTGTCTAAATATAGATGTCCCTACTTTTAAATAATTTTGATTTATCAAAATATTTAATCTATTAATTCAATTTTATTCAATTTTATTTGTTAGATGGGCGTTATAACATAACGTTTATTATAGACGTTTCAAAAATATTATCAATTTATTGTGGTTTTTTGCATCAAAATGCTGATTGTATTTTAAGTTCAAGAATGTTATACCCCATCGAAATCACTTTACTCAAAGTGATTATTATTGTTTAAATAATGATCTATAAATGTCCCTGATCCAATATTTAGATCAAACTACTATGACTGAAAAGTTGTACAAATTTACATAAAAGAAATTTTCTAGTCAAGATAATTTATTATCCCTAAGCATAGGAGAAAAGATTAAAAGTTGTAAGATTAAAAAACAGTAAATATTTTTAAATATTTTTTTATAATGAATAAAGTATAAACTACATTTACAAAATATTTGTTATTAAATAAATATCGGTATTTAAAAAACTAAAAGTAATTAAAACACACATTAAAAAATATCGAAATTTTTTATTGAAATATAAAAGTCATGCATTCACTGAATGCACGATTTTGAAAGAAACGTTGAATTTTATTTTACTTGGAACTCCTATCGAAAGCGGTGAATTTTGTACTTAGCACCTTTAGTGTGCCATTCTGACAATATTATTAAGATATCTCGAATCATTATCTAGACGTCATGACCGGCAGTTCATTTATCTTCTTTTGCGACATTCTGTTTTATCCCAATATATCAGCCATTTGATGTCAAATGGCTAATTAAATGGCAAATGGTCCAACGTATTAGCCATCACAACGCTGTCATTAATGTAATTAACGAAATAGTCTGGATACGACTAGATTCCCGCTTACGAATCCAAACATGGCTTCTGTTGAGTATGTGCGGACATGGTAACAGAAGTTGTCAAGTTCACGCTCATTTTTCTTATGCTGCTAGCCTTGTCAATGTTACAAACACTTTGCAGGTAGATGCATCTTCATTTCACGGATTTTCTCGGGCATTTAGTCGTTACAAAGAGACTACCCATACGAATTTATCGAGAATGATATTGCTGGTACAAGATACTTGTCTCAATCGTGCTTGAGCAAGAAAATAAATCAAGTGTTGATCACAAAACTAAGCAAGATATCAATCCCTTTTGACTAATCACGTCTTTTTGCAGTTTGTTGCGACTAAGATTAACTCGCTGAGCTTGTTACTAGCTGAATTTCGTTTAATTGTAAAATGTTGTTGATAATACCAATTTCTATACAGCCATACAAATGTCGTGGGTGTTTTAGATACGCTGATGTTTACGGATTTCATGGGATTACATGTGATTTAGGTTGATAACCAGGTATTCGTCATAACGGAGTGCGAGATACGGTTTGTCATGCAGATAAATCAGCAAAACTACGCGTGGAGCGGGAAACCCTGAATCTTATCAGAGACATAACAGAACGGCCAGCGGAGATCCTCTTGCATGGTGATCCACCAGAGGCTGTCGATTTTGCGGTTATTTACCCACAGCAGTCTTCATATTTGTCGAAATTTAGCAATGAGGCGTTGTTTGCTGCAGAAGATTATGCAATGCAAGTTAAAGTACGGAAATACGTCACCAAATGAAGACAAATGGCTATATGTTTACTTCAGCTGTTGTAGAAACGTATGGGGGATGGAACGCAGAGGGCTTAAGATTTATTCGCAAAATAGTGCGCTATCTTGCTGCTCGTCAAAATGTTCATTATTTAAAAGTAGCTTAAGAATTATTTCAGCAAATTTCAGTGACTTGATGAGAGGAAACGTCAAAGCGCTTTTGAAAAACATTCCATACGAGGATTCGTGGTGGGGTAGAGGTAATTTCGAATGTTATAACGACCCGTAATGCCGAATATCTCTCAGCACCTAAAGTTTCTTAGCATTCGCCAAAAACATAGTATTCCTTTGGTAAACGACATGGATCCTTTTCCACTATGAGTAAAATACATAATAGATTCTGAGAAGTGTATCGATTCAGAGACCGCCTCAGATCGAGTAGTTCAGTCAATTTGCCGATCGTCAGAGGCTGATTGTATTAAATTCAGCAAATTACGTTTGTTGCAGAGCAGATACCTTTATAAAGACGAACTGCAGACTCATGTTATCTACTCGGTCTAAACGTACGAGAACTTGTGCCTTGTATGTCATCTAACGAACGAAAGTCCCTAGCAAAATCAGTTTATCGAACGAGCGAACAATCTCTCTTCAGAGGGTCGACCCTCTTCGGTTGTTGAGGTCAAACTGAAAACTCGGGACATGCATTAATGCTAGTTGTGAACATTATACTTCGATAATTATTGCACAACTCATTGAAGGCGACGAGACAACTGGTTGGATAAGTGACTTGTACGACGAGACCACGGATGGCGACTCAACCAAGTCAAGCGGAGGACAAAAGGTGTTGGTTTTTGAGTTGATTTACATATCGCCGTATGATTATTTCTTGCTATAATCTTTTAAGATGCCTAACTCGATAGTCAAGAAAAAAATCAAAAAATTGCAAAACTGAAATCTATAAATTCGCCGTATGTAAGATGCCTAACTCGATAGTCAATAAAAAAATCAAAAAATTGCAAATCTAAAGAATAATGAAATATTAATTCTACTCTCATTTGGGAGTGTGAATATAATAATTTTTTTGAGTTAATAATTTTTACAACAAATTTATAGCGATAGAATTGATGAACGGTCATTTTAAATGTTTCAATTTTTTTATAATGCAAGATTAAAACATTTCAAAGAGATTATTGATTAAGCTTTATTTTTTGTTCTACAAATTTAATCGAGAAACTTTAATCTAAATTAATCTTTAAACGATTAATTTGTTTTGATAAAAAAATTATCAAATTTTTAGACAATACAAATTTTATTTGTTTTGTCTTAAACATTTATGCTGATATCTTTTTATGCTTATTTATACCTGATTGTTATCATCACAATATTGCACTTTAACGGATCACCTACAAATCAAGAGCCTCACTTACTTGACTTTTTAATTAATTTGTTGATTAAGTTAAAAACGATTGATGCAGATATCATGTAATATATACACATTAATTATTAATATATATTATATTTATATAATACATATTAATATATTAGATATTTATATTAATGTCTTACTGATCAATATTGATCAGTAACTGATTTTATAATGATACTATTTTATGTATCAATATCAAATCAATTCAATTAAATACATCAGTTCCGGTTATTTCATTTATCAAAATTCAAGGTTCGTACAAATGAAGATCAACAAAAATAATCTGGTTTTCTAATTCAAGATTATCGACTACTTTAATCGCTAGTTTTACCATTAATACACAATAGACAATTACTCTGATTACTTAAGACAAAGTTTATACTTCGCTAACGTGGCTGAATTTCACTTCATTATAAAGTTCAATGCGAAATTTTGCGAGGGAATTTTAATTTTTAGCTATTTTGGTTTAAAAGTAAAGGTTGTTAATAAAGTTTGCGTGTCTAAATCAAGACTAATGCCAATAGTCATGTTTGTCACCACATTTATTTACCAAACACAAAATTGATAAGTGCGTTGCACGGGATAACTGCTTAACGCACTACTCTATGGTCAGCAGCTTACTCTTTAATCGTATAAACTTGAAAAGACAAATATTATTATCTTTAAAAGATAAATTTCCTTTTAAGTTTTTTTCGTTAAAAAATATAAAAAAGTTGATTTTTTAAAAATTAAGCAAATTTTTCAGAAACCGTTGTCTCTTTTCAAATAGACATTTTTATTGCTCGTATAGGGAAACCTCTCATTAAATAATGTTCTTTATAGCATTGCTGCACAATTCTCAATAAAAAATTGATCAAAATCAGTTATTTTTATTCAAAAATTTAGCGACAGCTAGCGAAATATAAAAATAAATTAGTGTTTTATTGATCCTGCTAAAAAATCTAAATTTAAAAGGAAATGAATCAACCTTAGTGCTAACCTTAAGTTTTATCATTGAGCAGATTTCCCTTGATTTATAAAACAAAGATGCAACTGCCGATATTTTTTATTTTCATGAAATGTTCGAACACCACGCAACTGATTGAGGCTCCTTATTATTTTCTTGATCAGCAATTATTCAGTTGATTCATGTATGTAGTACATTTTCAACAAGAAATACGATACAACTTAGTAAAAACCCATATTTAAAGCCCATTGAATGTTCGCATGGATAATTTAAACAAGTATATTAAACACGCTATTAAAAGGATGTTTCCCTCTATGAGCAATATAGAAGTTCTATCATCAGGCAAATCACATGGAACCTAAACTATTTGGCCTCATATTAAAAGGAAATTTTTAGGAATTCCGTATATAGATAACTGTTATAATTCCAAATTAAATTAGCAAATTAAGAGCAATACGTGAGTAAATGATAACAGTTTTTAATGATAAAATTCCAAATTCATGATATTTTCAAAAGAAACTATCATATATAGTGATAGGGGTAGTCTACAAGGTAGCTTATGAATATTGTGACATAATGTAATAGTTTTTGTCCAATGATACGTTTGATGTGCTCTTATATTGTTACGGGCGTTTAAACATCGAGAGGAAAAATAAATTAAGAAAATATTGTTCACAAATTGATAAAAAAAACTATTACCCATTAAAAGAAATCTACTCTAGCCGAACAATTTGAGACCAAACCTAAATATGAGTCGACTAATGTTGCCTTTAAAATCCCATGTCTGAATTGACAAGCCAAATATTTTGGACAAACAAAACAAGGCTTGACAACGAGAATTAAGCAACATAAATATAACTTGAAAAAGTGTGATACTTCATCAGCCTTAGTTAATCACTAGCTGAATCATAACCACGAACCTGATTTTCCAGTCTTAAGGTCTTGGAAAGTAAAGACAGTCTATCTAGACGCATGATAAGAGAAAGTATACACATTCATAGTTATTCTAACACAATGGATGGTAATAAGGACAATTGAAAATTAGTTATCCCTACTAGGACACTACAAAATCGTTAGAATTTTCATCGTTGGTTTCTTCCGTTTTTATTGTATAAAATTTTATTTTTTAATGTCAAAACACAACACTTGAAAAGGACTATTGCAATAGTCGAAAATTGTGAACAATAAAATTTTCTTTTTCTATTCCTCTCGATATTTAAACGCCCTAAACAATATAATAGTTTTAATCATAAAATTCCAAAACTACATATTTTTTCATAAAGAGGTAGTTCTTAGAATCCTCTGTGGTAATTGTGTTATAGTGTCGATTGGATAAGCTTATCATTATTTACAAAAGCGTGTGAAACAGCACCAATACTTAGTTAGATTAGGTATTACTCAAGGAGCACTTGTCGATCACGCAAAACACAATGATCATACGATAAAGTTTAAGAATGCTAAAATTATTTTAATTGAAAACAATCATTTGAAACGTACAACTCAGGAAGCTTTCTTCCTGAATAAAAAAGGATTATTTAAAAATGAACAATAAAACGGATATTAAAATATCCCTAACAATTAACATAACTCGAGTTGTTGTATTGTTTCATTGTTAAGTGTATCATTTCGTTGTGGAGATAATGTTTTTGCTTTTATTTTGTTCGTGGACGTTTGAAACATGCACACCTGAAGTTACGTTCTTCAACGACAACATATTTTCGGTCAATAAACATAACTCAACTAATGTCTTCAACGCTATTTATTGTACTGCTGATGATAGCAAAAATTTTCAAAAGAATTTCACTCTCTCCAAACTAAATTTATTTTTCAAATAATAAAATTATTAATGATATAATAAATTAAATTAAATTTAATTAATTGTTTAACTTATAAATGATTATTACGTATACTGAATTCATTGAAATAAACAATATACAATCCATATATTTATTAAGATAAGATTGTTTAAATTATAAATGATTATTACGCATACTGAATTCTTTGACGTAAACAATATAAAAAATATATATTTATTCAGATAAGATTGTTTAACTTATGAACAATTATTACGCATACTGAATTCATTTATGAAAACAATATAAAAATATATATTTATTCAGATAAGATTGTTTAACTTATAAATGATTATTACGCATACTGAATTCATTGATGAAAACAATATAAAAAATATATATTTATTCAGATAAGATTGTTTAACTTATGAACAATTATTACGCATACTGAATTCATTGATGAAAACAATATAAAAATATATATTTATTCAGATAAGATTGTTTAACTTATAAATGATTATTACGCATACTGAATTCTTTGACGTAAACAATATAAAAAATATATATTTATTCAGATAAGATTGTTTAACTTATGAACAATTATTACGCATACTGAATTCATTTATGAAAACAATATAAAAATATATATTTATTCAGATAAGATTGTTTAACTTATAAATGATTATTACGCATACTGAATTCATTTATGAAAACAATATAAAAATATATATTTATTCAGATAAGATTGTTTAACTTATAAATGATTATTACGCATACTGAATTCATTGATGAAAACAATATAAAAAATATATATTTATTCAGATAAGATTGTTTAACTTATGAACAATTATTACGCATACTGAATTCATTGATGAAAACAATATAAAAATATATATTTATTCAGATAAGATTGTTTAACTTATAAATGATTATTACGCATACTGAATTCTTTGACGTAAACAATATAAAAAATATATATTTATTCAGATAAGATTGTTTAACTTATGAACAATTATTACGCATACTGAATTCATTTATGAAAACAATATAAAAATATATATTTATTCAGATAAGATTGTTTAACTTATAAATGATTATTACGCATACTGAATTCATTGATGAAAACAATATAAAAAATATATATTTATTCAGATAAGATTGTTTAACTTATAAATGATTATTACGCATACTGAATTCATTGATGAAAACAATATAAAAAATATATATTTATTCAGATAAGATTGTTTAACTTATGAACAATTATTACGCATACTGAATTCATTGATGAAAACAATATAAATATATATATTTATTCAGATAAGATTGTTTAACTTATAAACAATTATTACAATCATTGACGTGAACAATATAAAAAATATATATTTATTCAGATAAGATTGTTTAACTTATAAATGATTATTACGCATACTGAATTCATTTATGAAAACAATATAAAAATATATATTTATTCAGATAAGATTGTTTAACTTATAAATGATTATTACGCATACTGAATTCATTGATGAAAACAATATAAAAAATA
Source organism: Pomphorhynchus laevis (assembly GCA_012934845.2). Lineage (NCBI taxonomy): Eukaryota > Metazoa > Acanthocephala > Palaeacanthocephala > Echinorhynchida > Pomphorhynchidae > Pomphorhynchus > Pomphorhynchus laevis. The sequence continues at coordinate 50,989 of WNNJ02003020.1, forward strand.
TATATTTATTCAGATAAGATTGTTTAACTTATAAATGATTATTACGCATACTGAATTCATTGATGAAAACAATATAAAAAATATATATTTATTCAGATAAGATTGTTTAACTTATGAACAATTATTACGCATACTGAATTCATTGATGAAAACAATATAAATATATATATTTATTCAGATAAGATTGTTTAACTTATAAACAATTATTACAATCATTGACGTGAACAATATAAAAAATATATATTTATTCAGATAAGATTGTTTAACTTATAAATGATTATTACGCATACTGAATTCTTTGACGTAAACAATATAAAAAATATATATTTATTCAGATAAGATTGTTTAACTTATGAACAATTATTACGCATACTGAATTCATTTATGAAAACAATATAAAAATATATATTTATTCAGATAAGATTGTTTAACTTATAAATGATTATTACGCATACTGAATTCATTTATGAAAACAATATAAAAATATATATTTATTCAGATAAGATTGTTTAACTTATAAATGATTATTACGCATACTGAATTCATTGATGAAAACAATATAAAAAATATATATTTATTCAGATAAGATTGTTTAACTTATGAACAATTATTACGCATACTGAATTCATTGATGAAAACAATATAAAAATATATATTTATTCAGATAAGATTGTTTAACTTATAAATGATTATTACGCATACTGAATTCTTTGACGTAAACAATATAAAAAATATATATTTATTCAGATAAGATTGTTTAACTTATGAACAATTATTACGCATACTGAATTCATTTATGAAAACAATATAAAAATATATATTTATTCAGATAAGATTGTTTAACTTATAAATGATTATTACGCGTACTGAATTCATTGATGAAAACAATATAAAAAATATATATTTATTCAGATAAGATTGTTTAACTTATAAATGATTATTACGCATACTGAATTCATTGATGAAAACAATATAAAAAATATATATTTATTCAGATAAGATTGTTTAACTTATGAACAATTATTACGCATACTGAATTCATTGATGAAAACAATATAAATATATATATTTATTCAGATAAGATTGTTTAACTTATAAACAATTATTACAATCATTGACGTGAACAATATAAAAAATATATATTTATTCAGATAAGATTGTTTAACCTATAAATGATTATTACGCATACTGAATTCTTTGACGTGAACAATATAAAAATTACATATTTATTTAGATAAGATTGTTTAACTTATAAATTTTAATTAAATTAAATCTTTTGTCAATTATCAAGAATTAAATCGTCAAATTATTATTTTATTGAATATAACTTAATTATCGTACGTTTAATTAAATATCTGTTATAATAAGTTATATTTCAGGTAACTCTTATGTTCCATCTGGATAATTTGATTTGTCCTTGAATTTGTTCTTGCGAGATAAAATTGTTCTCCGTTAAGTAATTCAAATAACTTGCGCTGTTGCTTAACTTCTTATAATTCAATAACATAATTATCTCCCGTTTAAAAATATAACTAGAAGTTATCTTTTAAATTTCCGCATTGGATTTGGTTTTTTGGGTCTTATCACTAAATTAAAACTAAAATTAATATTTTAATAACATTAAAAAATTAATTAATAAAAGGTTTAATCAAAAATTTTAGACGTGGAGGATACAGAACTTAGAGATAGACTCTGGTATGCAGTCACAGAATGTTGTCAATTGTTAAGTAGTGAAGAAGCCAGAGTACGTACTTTACTTACGTAAGACATTTATTATTTAACTTTATAATTAAGAAATTTAAATAATGAATATATTTGGACAATAATAAATTAGGACTTGAACAATATTTGGAGATAAAAAATACAAAGGTAGAATTCAATCCAACATGCCTCTCAATAAGATAACTTTTTTTTTATCTCAAAGGATTGACTCGAATGGAGTGATTACTAAACAAATGAAACAATTAATCGTTGCTTACAATTATGAAAAGATTGTGATCTAGAAACACTATTCTCTGAGGCCTAATTCCTACAAATGAAGGGCAAGATGCGATTCAAGCCAAAGTAAACAACGGATCTGATATTACACAGAGCACAATAAAGTTTACTAATAATGGGAAATTCAGTGAATGCATGAGAATAATGTTATCTGAAGAGCGGACCTCGAGAGTTCTTAAAACATCCTACCAATGTGAAGGATTGTCGGTCTTGATAAAATTAAAAAACAAGGTTTGCTCCAATGTTTGAGCGAGTTACTTTTTCGTTTCCATTTAGTGAATGCTTCATGCACAATAATATCATATTCCATGATATCATCTCTAATGACTTAATAGCTGATTTAAAAATGGATCTGAAAATCATTTCGGAATGGATACAAAAATGTATAAATTTGAAGCTTCCAAAGTATGTAGATGAATAAAAGTCTATGTGTTCGTCATATCGAAATCGGAGAGGTGATACGCTGAATTGTCAAGATAGTTACTTCCCAGCGCATTCTCAGTAGGTTGTTGCAGGCAAAAGACAATTCTATGCAGTGCACGATATGGAGTAAAATCAAGGATCCATTTCCTTACGAACGAATTCAAAAGGGCGAATGATAAATGCATTCTAAAGTATATCCCAAAAACGCATTTAAACTCTTTCCCGTTAGGAAAAAAGATTAATGAAAGTGGGCCAGCCAGTGTGACTGCATTTGCAGCAGCATTCCTGTTCAGTAGAGTCACAGTTTTAGATCCCTCCAATCATACATTCCTGATACGCGGAGTATGGAACATGCGGCGGGTCTAGAAAACCAACAAAACAGCACAATCTTTACTTTTAGAATTATTTAAAAGTCTACCTATATTTATGTTATCTATACATTTATTAATGAATTTTATGGTTAATGTATATTTTTTATTGTTATTATTAACATGTATTGTTCGATTATAGTATTTTATATTACAATAACTGTCTATTATACAACTTAGCCTATTATATTCGTTAATTAATCTGATTTATTGAACAAATTTTATTTTTAGAAAAACTTCTTATATTTACATAAAGATCTTTTAGTTTATTATCTCTTAAAAGTTGTTTTAATATTTCTAATTGTTCATAAATATACTTGTCTCTTTTTATATTTTTAAGTTTATTTTTCTTATTCCTTTTATCGCCATGACTTCTTGGCTTGCGTTTAACCGGATTATAATATAGTTGTTTAATATTAACTATACTACTTTTGCCAATTCCTTGTACCGCGTCATTCAATCCTAATGGGTACATGGAATTAAGCGTTTTAATCCAAAAATCTTCTTTTTCTAATAGTTTTTGATTTAATATTGAAATGTTTTCTTCGATAATATGTTCTAAAATAAATAATTTACAGTTTTTAATATTATGTCCTATTAATCTCATATGTTTATGAAATATAGTTTGACTATTATGCTGTATATTATATATGTGCTGCCTAAACCTAGTTTTTAACATTTGATATGTTTTTCCTATATATTGCAATCCACATGTACATTGTATAAGATACACTACACCTGTGGTATTGCAGTTACAATTATTATTAATATTTAATGAAAAACATTTGTTTGTCGTATTACTTACGATACAATTATTATTATTTATAACATCACAAACTATACAATCGTTTCTGTTACATTTAAAAGATCTTAAATTAAAATCATTAGTACTTACGTATTTTTTCAATCTGGTTGAGTACATGTATCTTTTGTCATTTCAAGATAACCTACCATCAGCTCTGAATTTCAACACTTGTTTAATTAACTTGTAAATCATTAGCTATGCACAGACGTTTTTGCTTTTCCCATGCTAAATTCATTTCGACGAGTAAATAACAGTGTTATAAGGCCCATTATTACATTACCTCCAATAAATCCTACAGGAAAGGAAGCACTAACACGATGCAAAAAATCAAATCATTAGAAAGTTCACTTACACTTGCAAAATGCTTGTTAGATGCTCCGTAGATATACCGTCAGCTTCAACTAATTTGAATTTTATTGTTATACGATTTTTTCGAGTCAATATAACTTGTTGATCGATATGTTTAATCATGTCTCAAAATCGACGAAAGAATTTTGTCTTCAGGACTCATAATTTTGGCCTTAGAGGAATTTGAGATTGTTTCGAAAAATTCCACGAAAAATTTAAGTATTCGAAATAGATTTCCTGAGCAGGTCATTTTAATCTGTGAAACATAAGGATGTTTTACTGCTCTATGCTTTAATCCTAATCAAGTCTCTTCTCGTACACTACTTTGCAGACGTGATTAGGATTTAAGCATAAAGCAGTAAACATCCTTACGTTTCACAGATTTTTAAGTATGTAGCACCTTTTATCATACCCATCATTGGCATTAGCAGAATATATAAGATGATAATACTCAGAAAGATAACATGTATTGATTGCATCAACGTTCAGGCGCCTACTGGATTGTCCACAATATTCTTTAGTGCCGTTAATGTCTTTTTCCGCAATGTATAACTTACCCATTATTTGGTGCTTTTTGATCGGTGTCGATACATTATCCAATATTGGCAAATTTCAAAGAAACAAATTTCATCAATATAAATCGATGGTACTACGGCGCATAGGCGGCGTTCAGCTGCCTATTGAATTATAATATTTAATGGAGTATTATATAATACTTATAATAAGTTTAAAACGCCTTTATCCAAAAATATCAAATTCATTATATTCATTTTATTTTTGTTTATAAATAATTAAGTTTTAGACCGATTTAATGTTTGATCAAAGTCAAAATGGTTTTACTACCTTTGCGTTTTAGTCCGGATCATATTTCTATTTCTTTTTTCAAATCAATGGAATTTGTCATCATTTTGAAAGTATATTGAGCGATGGTCTAAAGAGTCCATTATTCCAGAAAAAATATTTATGGGATGCAATCAGTATAATAACATAATCATAATATAATGCAATTAAATTTTTTATTTAGCTGCATATTTGCAAGTAAATCACGTAATTAGCAGAAGTCAAGATTTGGTAACAACAAAAACCAGATCATCATCAACTAGATTAAGTCGAAAATCTTTTAGTAGCACTAACAGTCTTAACATTACAAACTGCATTCATATCATCAATGATTACTTTGATCAATTTGATTGCTCAATGCGGTTTAAACTTTGGATGCTTTTAAGTTGGAGGTATCTGCAAGTTCTTTAATAAAATAAGCTTCAATTGTTTTATTCACAATCATTTCTAAGTTTTATTTCTAAGCTTCAAAAATGGTATAAATATATCTAAGTTTAAATTAAATTTTAAATTAAATATTTTAAAATGAAACCTGGTCACTTTAGGTATGCATCGTATTTGAAACCAACTACAATTTCAAAATCACAAAACAATAGATCTACGAGAGATTAATTCACTAGAGATTTCATTTATATTTCAATATGTCTAAGCTCTACATAAATATACTTTTGACAATGTTTATGTTAAGTTGCCAGTGAATGAGGTTCATGCCACTGATGAATCTATTAAAGACAAAACACATAACTGTTATGCTTTTACTCGATTACACATGGCTTAAAGTCAGTGGATTACTTGGCGAACACGTAAAGCGAATAGATGTAGTTCGTTTCCAGTTTTAATTTTAAAATTTTTGGAATATATGTATGAAAATTTCTGATTATACCTAACTGATTACGATTGAAAAAAGAAAGTTTTCTGAAACATAAAATATTTGTCTTTGCTAATGTAATTATTAAATAAATTTATATGTATATTAAAAATTTTATATATATTATAGATATTTTATATATCAAGATGTTCGTGAATCATTTCCAGTAGGCGTCGAACTTCGCCAGCGTTGTCTTTTATCTCCACTTTTGTTCCTGGTTTACATGGCAAAATTACGATACGGCCTCCTCTGACTAATGTCGGTCTTAAGTTCAGTTCCATCATGATATCATCTCTGCTTTTTGAAGATATTGTCTTGTTGAATTCTTGTCCTGAGGACTTACAATGCATACTAGATCGATTTACAATAGAATGCCAAGCGAAAGGATTAAGGTATAAATTTCAATCCGGAATGGGTAAAAGTTTCATCTTGATGTGGAGGATTTTAAGTATCTTGGGGTATTGTTCTCAAGAGACGGCAGGATCATCAGGAAGACTGAGAAGCGGATCTGTATAGCTAACGCAGCAATGCGTTTTTGTACAGGTATGTTATAGTGAAGTATGAGTTGAGTCTTCGGGCGAAGCTATCGGTTTACTACGCAATCTTCGTTTTTATCTTAACATATGGTCATTAATTCTGGGTTATGACCGAAAGGATAATATCTCAGATACAGGCGAGCGAAATGTGATTTCTTCGCGGTGTGGCCGGTCTTGGCATTAGAGATAAGCTTAGAAATTTGGTCATCTGCCATAAATACGTAGTAACTTCGCTGCTTATCAACATCGAAGAAAGTCAGTTAAGATGCTAAGACATGTTCTAAGGATGTCTAGGTATCGTCTTCCTCGAAGGGTTTGCAAGGCCGGACTCTCTGGAAAGGGACCTCGAGGTAGACTTGATACCAGTAGAGAGATCAAATCTCGAAACTGACCCCGAAGACCGCCTTGGACAATCTGAAAGATAACTCAGGTATGTCGCCCAAGATCGCGATGTCTGAAGTAGTTTGGTTCGTACACTGCCTTCACGACCCGACACCCGAGTCAGTGGTTGACAAGAAAAATCTTGTGTTTTTTTCTTGTCAAGAAATTTTTGTTTTTATATCAAGACGGACATAATTGCAAAAAACTTATGTCACTGAATAACCTGGCATATGACCTTACAATAGTAATTAACCTTATATTTGAACCTGCTGATTTTATTTCTGTCAATGCCAGAATATAAAGAGAAGGTAAAAATGTATCTAGAAAATTTTATTTATAGAAAATTAAATCAAAAATTAAATCAAAAATAGCAAAGTTTTAATCAAAAATTAAAAATTTTGTTAAATTAAATTAACAACAATTCTGACTTCACATTTGCTGAATAAAATTGAATCGAAAAACTAGTTTTCTAAAACAGTTTTATGTTCGAGTGTTTTAATGGTTCATAAAACAGTTTTATGTTCTATAACTATTTTCAATGCTAAAACATCTAACAGTAAACTTTTGTGACAAATATTTATTGATAAATTAATTTTAAAATTTTTATGATTTAGAATGTTGTATTTGAAGAAGTCGTTGATTATTCTTGGTCATTTTCTTCGCACTTCCAAACAGTACCAAGCGGATGCTTTTATTCGACAAATCGATGGTCTTTCTTTTATTTGCCAAGAGGCTGGGAGATTGGAGTCGGTGAAATCTAAATTCGATATACCAATACTTTCAAATATTATCGATTTATTTGAATAAACTATTTATTAGTTTCAATTAATTATTAATTTTTTATTAAACTAATTATTACCATCGTTCGCTTACAAATCAAATATTTAAAACTTTTTATGCCTTATTTCGCATAAAGCAAATTCAACAATTAAAATTATAAGCAATTAAAATCAGAGAAGCAATTAAAATAAGCAAATACATATTAAAATTATAACAACTTATAAAAATAACAACTTATTGTTTAGCATTGCCTCAAAAATAAACATCATATAAAGGTATCAAATATCATATCATTTGATACCTTTATCTGTGATGATTAAATTTCAATTCGTGGAAAATTCCATCGTCTGTTATTTAATTTTTAGCTAATGTATTGATAAAATACTATATGGAATTTACTGTGGGATTTCAAGTGGAAACTAATAATTTAGTTATGCATTTAGTAATGATTTCATAAAGAATTTATAAAGCTAGTAATAACCTTTTTAGCAATTATTACAAGTCACTGTAATAAATATAAATAAAAATCCAATAAATTTAAATTGACTTACTAAGCAAGCTTCATTTCGTGTCGCCTAATGAAATTCGTATTTCGGATGGACTGCAATTGTCACAACACTTGATCCAAAATCTTGGGGTTTTACAAGGGGATCCTTTAAGTCCCCTTGTAATTCATATTGTTCTTTAGTGATCAACCCTCCTTTGTCTGTCAAAGCGGTAGATCCAACTGCATAAGGTATGCCGATATTTTAGTCATACGAGCTATAAAATTTAGGAAGCGGGGCCGTCTAGGCCGTGATGACTCATTGCAATATTAAAATGGCAATTTTGATTTTTGTTGTGAGAATTCCTACCTTGGTATAGTTTTAAATTCGAAATGTACATTCTCGAAACATATTTCCAACAAGTGTGTCAAGGCAACAGATAGAATGTATTATTCAGAAACAGGTAATTTGTCCTTCAACGGTGCCCTAAGATTCTTTAAGGTGACGATACTTCCATTACTAATATATAGTATACAGGCGATTTGGCTTGATCTTACTACTGCTAATTTCCGCAAATTCGCTTCGCTTCAATGGAGGTATATTAAACTTATCACAGTGCTCTTACCCATGACCTCGTCGACATTAGTGTCAACGTTATCCCAACTCCCATCATATATGTATACCTTTACAAATTCGTTTAATTTGCCTATAACACCGGCACTCTCGATCCATTTCAGCAATACGCAGATTTCTATTGCAAAACTTGATCCCCCTATTTATTGCGCTCCGGAATTTCTTCAGACTAATTGGAAAAAGCCATTTAATGCAAACCGACCGCTTGTTTGGAGAATATCTACTCATGGTTACCATGACAAATTTTGTATGATCAGGTTGCCTCGTCATTTAAGAAGTTCTGACTGTTGCAGTCGTTTCTGTGGATTTCCCTGTTGTGAACTTCTCCATCTGTTTTCATGTTCTATTCTTTCTACATGGGTTTTGCGCATGGTAGATTCGATATCGTCATTTCGTAACGTTCCCACAGTTGCTGTACACTTTTCGTCCTCGTGATGGATGACGACTAGCTTGATCAGTACAATAATAAACTGACATCTTTGTATATAAACTGACTATTTTTTACCTCCATCGTGTATAAGCGGCAGTGAGGAAAATAAAATTTCTCAGATTAATAATTTAAATTATTAATTATTTAAATTATTATTAATTTTAAATAATGATTTAAATGTAAACGCAACATATGAACGTAATGATTTAAGTTTAGAAACAATTATTACAAGTCACTGTTCTATACTGGATAAAAAGGGTATAAAGGTTGAATCAGATAATAAAACTATACCTATATTATATTGGAATCCAAAATTACATAAAAATCCAATAAAACCTAGGTTCATATGTAGTGCGTTTAAATGTACATTAAAACCACTTTCTGTTTATATGAATAAAATACTTAAAGTAATTAAAACACACTTCAAAAAATATTGAAGGGTAATCTAAATAAATACTGGTATAAAACACTTTCAGTATTAATTCTATAAAAGAATTTTTAGAACGTATAAAAGGAATAAATTTTAAGAATATAAATACGTACGATTTTAGTACGCTTTATACAAATCTAGATTTGGCAAATATTAAAAAAGCGTTAAAAAATTAATTAATCTTATATTTGGAAGACGATATACCATACACTGACATTCATAGCTCACCTGTAGTCCTTGAATGCGAAGTTCATAGTCCGACGCGTTATTAAGTCGACTCACTGGTACTTTACGGAGTTGCTATGGCAGAACCCTCTTAACAACTGCCCTAGCATTGTATTTCAGTGCAAAGGAGTACACTTACCCAGTCTGGAATATAAGATCATATGACTTCCAGATTGACATGCAACTATGACGATAATCATCGGATGCTAACGAGCTATGTGTACTCACTCTATTCCAGTGATTTAATAACGTGAGCGGGGTATTGCTACCCACACAATCAGGAGAATCACACAAGTACAGAAATTGACAAGGATAATTGCAAGTGATGCTTCACATACGATGTACCAGACAATTCAGGGCTCGCGTTTAAACTTAATAATTTATAATTAATTAATCGTATATAAGATTAATTAATCTTATATATGTATATAATCATATAATTAATTAATCTTACATAACATATGTATATATGTTATATATCAAGGATCATCGTTAAAACCCCTTTTATATTTCCAAATGGAAATATAATCAACATGAATATTTATAGAATCTTATTATTATTTAATTCCAAGTCATTTTGATGAACTATTCTAGATGCCTCAGATCTGGAAAACTGCTCCGTATTACGTTTATGATAAATTTATATTAAAACCCCGTTCTGCTTATAAGAATGAAATACTAAAATTAAAACACACTTCAAGAAATATTGTAGGATAATCGAAATTAATACAGGTATAAAACACTATTTCAATATTAATTCTACAAAAGAATTTTTAGAACAAACAAAATGAATAAATTTTCAGAATATAAGTATTTATATTCTGAGAATTTATTCCTTTTGTTGAAGAGTAATCGAAATTAATACTGGTATAAACACAATTTCAGTATTAATTCTATAAAAGAATTTTCAGAATATACCTACGAATATTTTATACAAATCTAGACTTAGCAGATATTAAATATGCATTAGAAAAATTAGTTAATCTTATATTCGGATATATAGTTTCTAAAATAATGAATATCTATGTATGTTGAAAGTATCAATAGAGTTATTTGAACCACAGCTTGGGATCCTTGTTTCTGTCGGATTCATAAATATATCAAAATAGGTAAGTATATAAAATTAAACCAAGCTTCTTTTGCAATTTTATTTAAAAACGTTTTCGGGTTACCTCTTCGTCAGTAGCACAATACAATATAATATTGTATTGTGCTACTTACGAAGGGGTAACCCGAAAACGTTTTTAAATAAAATTGCAAAAGAAGCTTGGTTTAATTTTATATATTTACCTATTTTGATATATATATGTATATATTTGTTAGGGCTTTTTCTAATCGGTGTGACTTCAGGATTGATAAAATCAATTCTTTCCATATATAAATGTAGATATTAACTAACCGAGCCAAATTCAAAAACAAAATGACAAAATGTCATTTTACTGAAGAAGGCTCACGCCGAAAGCTTTAAAAAATATACATTTTGTCATTTTGTTTTTGAATTTGGCTCGGTTAGTTAATATCTACATATATATAGCATAATAGTAGAACAACAAGGCAATAGCGCAAAAACAGGATTATAAGACGTTTTGCTCCTTTATGGAACTTTATCAATCTAAAAACACAAAATCATCGTCTTAATATAAGTTTTACAAATATTGTGAACAATGGGAATTAAAATTAAGATAATTAATAAATGCAGATTGTGACTACGTTACACCTGCATCACCATACATGTGATCTGAATTACACCCTAAATCTGACTATGTGTGTAGCCTTCCTATTAGTTTGTTTTCCAGCATAAGTCGACGACGCTCTTCATTTTCATTACTGTGGACTATCACTTAGTGCATGCAGTCGATCAAATTGTGTTCTAGTGCATGTCGTACGGTACCGTCTGTAGGATTTCCTGCCCGAATATGTGAACGTCTTACGTTTAATCTTCGAGCTAAATCTAATCTTGATTGACCTACATATTGTTTGTTGCACAACTTGCATGTTCCAATATATGTTATACCCCTAGTTTTGCAGTTACATTTAATAATAATAGATTTTCTTACTCAGAAAAGGATAAATAAATAATTACAACCGATAAATAGTTGATAAATAGTCTAAGATAAATAGTTCCGATGCGGATCATCATGATCATTATTATCGGAGTCTTCACCTTTATTCTGGCCTCAAATACATGGGGATCTGAGTCCCCAACCAATCCAACACGCCGCTTTTCGATTAAACCACCCGGGGTCTTTCACCCCCCCCGAAGAATCCAATCGGTGCGGAGGATGCTTGGTAAACGAGAGACGAGGAGCTTAAGAAACCTTAGCCTTTGCTCAGGGGGATGCCCTCTTGAGAAGAAGACTAATCCCGAGATAGTCCAGGTGCCCCAGAGGCGCACCTGAGTTTTCCCTTTTAACGACAGATACTGAGCCCGTTTCAGGGCCCACCTAGATTTCTCCAGGATACGTTTAAGTCTATCCAGGTCGGCTTTCGCAGACCAGTTCACCGAAACGGTGAACCCCAGGTATTTTACTCGACTTGTGAAGGTAGGAAGTGGTTCAGAGGCAAGTATGGAGGAGAGCGCAGAGAGTGCTGATCTCTTAAGCTTTGCTTTGTAGCAAGGGTGTCATGAAAGGCGACCACCTGCGATTTAGCGGAGTTCAGAACAAGGTTGGACCTGGGCAGCTGGTCTTTTAATCTTAAAAAGAAGCGGCTGATGTCCGAGAATACGTTTATACGCCTGCGTCCAGAAAACAAGGCTGTAGTATCATCAGCGTACACCACTAGACGTTGATCGCGTTTTAATATTTTGAATAGATTGATGGAGGCAGCAAGATAAGATAGGAAGAGGGGGAGCCTTGAGGCACACCCGTAATAGGGTAGAACTGACGCGCATCAGGGTCGTCATCATAATAAAATCGCTTGGTGTACAGCAGTATCTCCACCCTGTTAACAATTCTCGCAGGCAACCCGAGGGACCTGAGAGAAGAGATAACAAAGGGAATTGAGATGCGGTCAAATACAGTGGAAAAATCAAGGAAAACAACCACAGTTAGCTGATGACAGTTCTCCTGACAAAACCGATGCACTTCACCAACTGCTAAATGGACCGAGCGACCCTTGACAAACCCATAGAAACCAGGTGGGATTAAATTTCGCCTAATCAGATGATCGGGGATTCTACGCGCAAGCGCTTTTTCGTAGATCGAGACGAGGGAATTTTGAATCGAAATGGGTCGTAGGTCTTTTGGACAAGAGACCGAAAACTTTTTTGGAATAAAAATTCTCTTGCTAATGTTGATGCCGGCCACATCAGATGGGGTGGCTAATAGCATTGTGACGGCCACCTCCCTTCTTTGATCGGCTGTCAAAAGCTGACAGACACTGGAAGAGAGTAGAGCGACGGTTTTGGAGGTGCCCGGAAGAGGCCCCCAGGCGTTGAGAATATCTGTGACAGATAAGTCTCTACTCCTGAAGTCTCCCCGAGGCAGGATTGGTTGAGGAGATTGCGTGGCTCCATAATTGTAAAGGGCTAGTGACTCCTCCAAAACTTTATCAAGACCTATACTACCGATCCAACCCAAAGATCTATCCCTCCAACAAACAAACTTCTCCTTCTTGAATATCTTCCAAAAAGAAGACTGAAAAGGGATACGACGAGAAATGCTCGCCCTATCCCTACTCAGCTGGAATCAATATCTGGTGCGTCAGTATTCATTTGAAAGGGTCTGTCTGGCGGAGGAAGAGAGATTAGGTAGGTTCAGCAGTTTAGCTAGAACCTTGAGTTTCGTCGGAGTGGGATTGAAAATGTGACCTTTAAAGGTTGTCGAAAGCAACGCGGTAGCTTGCGAAAAGAGGTAAAAATTAAATTCGGTATAACTCTCATTACCAATTCAGAGGAGGCGTTGGATAACTGCCTGGAAGAATGCCACTCTGATCGGGTCAAAGTGGAATCTTCTACGAAGCAGCATATCCTCTTCTAACAGCCAGCGAATTAGATCATGAGAGGTGGACAGATGTTGTCGCGACTGCTCCGTGCAGAAGGGTTTTTACAACCACCGCTCGTGGAGCAGTAATAAGTAGATGAGTGAATTTGTTGATTTGCAATAAAGGTGGGGGACGGTGATTTGTGAATAAGATAACCGTTCATGGCTCTGCAGGAGTGCTGCATTAATCCAACGACCAGTTATATCGTTGAAGTCACCTAGTACCATGTCGTAGCCACTATCAATAATACCATCCAGAAGGGCACGATTCCTGTGAATCTCCTATGGACAGATGTATACATTGGCTAGACTGAGGCGTTTACCGTTCTTAACGAGTGAAACAACCAAACAAGACAGGGCTGAACAAGAGTAATTTAGCAGGAGGAAAGATCTTAAGGAGCACTTAACTAAGGTCAAGAGTCCTTGAGAGGAAGAGGAGTGAGGTGGGGTTATGTAAGGAGTATAGTGGGAACAAATTTGCTTTAGAATAAATCGAGTAGTGTCTTGGGATAGACGGATAGACCGCGTCTCCTGAAAGACTATAACATCTGCGTATCTTCCAGATAAAAGTCCAAGGGCAGAAGCACCTTCCGAATTCCACTGAAGAATATTCAGTGAAAAAGGCTCGGGTTTACTCACCATTGTGGAAGATCAGTTAAACGGGAGCAGCCAACCTAGACAGAACTAGGTGCAGGAGTGTCACTCCCTGCCACTAGCCCCATCCGGGGTCGGAGCCTTCTAGGCAATATCTTCATTTCCCCGGGCATTCTTATTCTTCAGTAGTCTTCCTACCTTTAACGGCGGAACCTTGGGTACTGATGCAGCGCTTTTCTTCGATTGGAAAACAGCAGCGGCCGGCGCTGGTGTCGCGCCCATGAAGGCCGAAACAAGTTGTTAAATCATGCGTTGCATTGTTTCAATGGCTTCATTGTTTTTTAGAATGACGATTTTCAATATATCAGAATCAGACATTTGTCTATCATTACTTTGAGTCTTTGAATCTTCGGCGAAGGATTTAGGCCGATTTCCAGTAATAAATATATTTTGTAATTCTTGAATGCTAGACATCGTCGGGAAAAAGCAGGATGAGATTCATTACAATTAGAGCAGGATGGTGGGGCAGCAGATTTTTCATCTTTTAGTAAATTATGGCAATTATCTTAACCACACACCTCACAGTGCGGAGTCGAATTGCAAGACGATTTCCAGTGTCTCCACTTGTGGCAGGAGGAGCAGTGAGGATAGGTCAGGTCATCTTGATCTATCATTTGAAATAATAAATTATATCCCAGAAAAGGATTTGTTTTATTCTTAGATATAAGTTGCCCGTTATTAATTTATGACGAGCAAAAAGCGATAGGGAGGTCAGCTCCATCCCTCCCCTTAAGTTGACGCAAATTGGATAGGTTAAATTTGCTTTGGAGTAACTCAAGATCCTCGACCTCCATTTGGAGGGGGAAATTTGGGATTCTAATTGTGGCCATTATTGGTTTTAGCATTATTGAACCAGTTAATGACAGGTTTTCCAAGAAATACTGGTTATATTCATTTGGTAGATCTAATGACGCAAAAGAGACTCTCAGGGAGTTGTCAAAAAATTTTACGTTGTTGAAAACGACTCTATTATTAAACTTCAGAACAAACTCCCTTAGGAATGTACGGAACAAAAGATGTTTCTCGGTTAGTTTAGTTGCTGTAATTATAGCCAAATTTGATAATTTTTTGACTGAGGGAGTAAGTCTTTCTCATTAACAAACAAAGAAACGTCACTTACCTTTCCATTGTGGTTACAATTTGAGAGTATACCTTGTTTTGAGAAGATTTCGTTGTGATTTGTTGAGTTTTGAATCATTTCAGCAGCAAAAATGCTTTCCTTTGTAGCACCGACGTGTACACTTTTCATTTTTTCACTCCCGATTAATTACATTTCGCTTTTACATGAACAATGCCTCCAGTAACACTGCTTTTTATTACATTGCAATTTGTTATAATCGGGCACGTTTTGCGGCGTTTGTCATTGCAGCTACTACATGCATTTTCTTCTATATTCACCGCTCTATTTGCAGTCAGAAAATTCCCTATTGATTTTCCCATTTAAAATCTGACACCGACGTTTACATTTAATACTGACATTTCTTTTGTGGTCTTATTAATATTTTGTCGAATACGATCAAGCATTGGATGGTAGGGTATATACAAGATTGACTTATTGTCTGATGTCGTTTGGTTTATTTTTCTCAGCGTATTTTGCCTTTACAATTACCTAACTGCTGTTAAGTGCTTTCTTATCATACGTAAAAGGTATCCTCTTTCTTTAAATTCGCTCTCAATCGTCGATGGATGATCTTCTAGGAGATCTCTTTGTGAGCATATTCTCCGAGCTCGTAATCCTTCGTTAAAAATTATATTTCCTTTGATAGAGTGTGGATGGCAACTTTTTGCATGAATGTGAAGGGGTATTGACTCTTCCTATACACAGTAGTTGGAAAACTTTTACCTCTTCGAAAAATCGATATGTCCAGGTAGCTAATCGACATTTTGTCCTGAACAAAATTCAATTTTATACTTTCCATGACTGATGTTTGAGACTTAAATATCTCGAGAGATTCTACTGTGTCAGGCCAGAAGAAGGATATATCGTCAATGTAGCGGCAAAACATTATTGGCTGTATTGCTGAGCATTCAAGCCACCTTTCCTCCATATCAGCCATAAATAATGTCGCATACATTGGGGCCATCGGTGTTCCCATCGCCGTGCCGGAAATCTTAATGAAATACTCTCCTTCAAATTCTAAGTAACTGTGTCGAAGAATGAACTCAGCAGATTTTATTATGAAATTTCTCTTGCAGACCGGAATGTTCTACTTTTTCCATTGTTTTTTAAGTGCCCTTAGTCCCATATTCATCGGAGTATTCGTGTATAGCGATTCTACATCTGCTGTTACCAAAATGTAATCGCTATTAAGTGAGTTTTTAATAGCTTCAAATCAATTGATAAAATCCTTGTCAACTGATAAACGACGGTACATATGGCAAAAGTGTCAATAATTCTCGATGGATAAATTTAGACAGCATTTCAGTTGGTGTCCCAATGCAGTTTACAATGGGTCTTCTGATAAATGGTCTTTGCGCTTTGTGTACTTTTGGAAGAAGGTAAAATTTGCATGGGCGATTATCAAACGGTTTAATTTTATCAGCATCAGATGATGATAACATACGTTGTGACAATGCACTATCCAAGTGATCGCGTAATAAACTTGCTACGTTTATACTCTCTTTGAATTGACCTTTTTAGACAAGTTCACATTACGAGTATATGTAGCATTACAACTAGAAACTGTCCATTCAGCGGTGAACAGCTCAAGCGGTATGTTCTGATAATGTTAGCTGAATCCGTTAAGCATTCTTTAATCATCTTTCTTAACCTTTCTTAGAGATTGTTAGTTTACCTCGAATTGCACAAATATTGTAGCTTGAGTTGAACACATTTTATCGAACAATTAAATTTTAACAAAACAGTGTTTTTTAGTTTTTTTGCTGTTCACTATCGCATTGTAGTACAAGCTTAAAGGTGATGTTTTAAATAGATATTCAATTAGGCACACATTAGTTTGTTACATATTTCTTAGTTTTGACAATTTAAATAGAAACTTCAATCTTGAGTGTACAAAATTAGTGTGATAATTTTTGATACATTTAAAGTAGAGGCAATATTAAGACAAATCGGTGTTTTCATGAGATGTAATTGCAGCTTTATTATAACTGAATTATTTAAATATTAATAAAATAAGAAATTGTTCATAACTGTGCAAAAATAATTATATAAAAATATGAAGTATATGTTTCGATACATTGATGATACATTAACTCTAATAATTTTTATTCAATTAGTAAACAAATTTATCCAGAAAGCCTTATTCTTAACAAAACCAATATTAATGATAAAGAAGGTGTATATCTAGATATGAACATTAAATTAACATTAACTAAAACTACTATTAATTTATATTGTAAAGATGACATATTTAAATTTACAAGAAACATATTTTTGCATGAGCATTCATGCATATTATATAATATAAAATATAATACATTAAATAATGAAATTTTAAGAATTGCAACAATATGTAATGATATTGGCTTTCTTCAAAATCATTTAAATAATTTAATAGATACATATTTTAAACTAGGTTACTATCAAAATTATTTAAAAGTAGGGACATCCCATATTTAGACAAGTAAAAGGTGTTCCAATGGGTGGTAATAGTAGCCTAATTATAGCTGATTTATTTTTAAGCTTTATAGAATATAAATTTGTTCGTAACTGTGTAAAAACTAAATGTAAACAATATAAAACAATGAAATATATGTTTCGATACTTTTATGATTTATGTGTATTTAATTCTAATAATTTTTATTCAATTAGTGAGCACATTTATCCAGAAAGCCTTCATTCTTAACAAAACCAATATTAATGATAAAGAAGGTGTATATCTAGATATGAACATTAAATTAACATTAACTAAAACTACTATTAATTTATATCGTAAAGATGACATATTTAAATTTACAAGAAACATATTTTTGCATGAGCATTCATGCATACCATATAATATAAAATATAATACATTAAATAATGAAATTTTAAGAATTGCAACAATATGTAATAATATTGGCTTTCTTCAAAATCATTTAAATGTACATTAAAACCACTCTTAATAAAACCAATAAAAATTCAATAAAACTAATAATTTTTAATTAATTACTTTAATTAATCAATTAATTAAATTGCATTAATTGAATTTTAATAAAGTTTTTTTATTATTTAATTCACTAGAATTAATTGCTTTAATAATTATTAAATGATATTAATTAATTCAATTGAATTACTAATAATTCATTTTATAAATTCATTTGCAAAATGCAAAAGTTTATTTTCAAGATTTGCTATTCAAATATTTACTATTTCAGAATTTATTATTTAATACATATCAAGTATGTTTTTTTATATATATTGTTAAAAATACAAATATGAATATACAATATAAATATACAAATTTATAAACCATATAAATATATGGTTAAATAAAAGCATATATCAATGAATAAAATTAAATTGATTAAATTGATTAAAATATAAAATATCAAAATGAATTTATATCGTAAATTTATTTTCAAAATATACCGCAAGCCAATTGTTGTTATTATTACTTAATAAAAAATGTCATTAGAAAATTGCGGTATACTTTAAAAACAATTCTCAATAAATTAATGAATGAATAAATGCATTAATACATAAGAATTTAATTTGAGTCTGATTGATTATTGTGCATCTTACTGAAATTATTATAGACTCCAGGAAATATAAGTTTTATTTTGCTTTCTATCGTTTTGATCTTTTTAGCTACTTATAGTTTATCGTTTATATTAGTTTACATTAGTCTCTAATAGTAATTGGAATTTAAAATTACCACTAACGAAATGAGAATTACTTAACATAATTCTTCCAGATCGTGTCGATCGAAAATGTTGAAACTTGAAAAGTATCTAAATGATCGAAAGCTTGTTAGCAAAATGAAACTTCTTTTTGCCTTGAGTCTAAAATAATTCCAGTAATACGCGTTATAAAATGCATTTATGTTTTCTGGCTTTCAAATATTTTTACTATTCATTATTATTTCATATTAAAAATCGTATATTTTTATTTAAGTAACCATAACAACATTTCATTTTATGCTATATGTCAACTGTAAAGGGAATCTGGTAAAATGGTTGACAACGAAATTGCTAAATGGTCGTTTACCTATGTTAAATCAACTTTAGTAAGTATCATGAAGGAATATTTAACTGATCAAAATCCAGATTTCTTTGTATCTTCGAAACTATCGAAACAGATTGCCAAAATAGCAAAGGATCGTGTAGTCGAGATAACTGAAGATAAATACAAAGTGATGGTTCAAGTTGTGCTAGGACAAGGAAATATATCCGACATGGTTTTGGCAGTAAAAACCCATTTCAGTGAGATATGTGATCATAAAATCGATGCCTTCTATCAAACAAAACAATTTAAATGTGTTGCACTTGCTTTTTTAATCAAAATTCAAAAATAATCTTCAAGATGATTACAATTTTTTAAATTCATAAAAGCAGCTTTTATTAAAATATATAAGATTGCGTTTAAGCAATCCAATCAATCAATGATGTACTTTTTGAAAGCATGATATTATGCAATTAACCCGTAAAATCACACTTCTAACGCAAATATCAACTAATGTATGCAATTATCGTTTAACTGCAAAGGTGTTAATTTGCACGCCTTCTCTGTCTGTTTTAAAATTGTATATTCTGTTTACATTTCTTGATGCTATTTAATTGATACTCACTACAACGTAGGCGGAACAGAGCATTTCTTTTGTGATTGAATACACAAATATGTGTGACAATCAATACAAATTGGTATTAAATTCAGAGTATATAACTTTTTGGCCAACTTTCATCATAAAATTAGACGAGATGATCATGTATATTTTAACATCTTACGTAAAATTTAACAGAACTTTACATCTTATATAAAATTACATCTTACGTAAAATTTGATGGTAATATTCCAAATAGGATTATATGTAATATGTTAATTCTATATAACATTCTATGTTTTATAGAATGTTATGTTTTATTCTATGGTATTCTGTACAATAAAAATTATCATATGTATTCTGTAAAATTAAATATATTGATATCAATTGTAATTTATTTATGTTTTTGACAAGTAATTATCGAAACAAAATAATATTATTATATTATTATAATATTATTAATATTAAATATTAATATCATAATAAATAATATTATAATTTATAATATTATTATTAAAAAATTATAATATTAATACCAGATAATATTTAAGTAAATTAATAAATTTTAATAATTCTACATATTTAATCTTTATACTATTACAGCTTTATGAATTTGTTCATATTATAATAATAGCCCAATTATATCTGAGTAAGCTTTATATAGTAAGCTTTATAAGCTCTTATTGTTTTTAAATTGTCCCGATTGTCACGTACGGTCTTCCTGCAATCTGGGACGATCTCACAACCTCAAATTTTAGAAAGATCGATTCCATGCAGAGGCGATTTATCAAAAAGATAGTTGGAATCTCTCCAAAATGTTCTTCTTATATCATTGCGGTTATCTCTCAAGTTCCTAATTGTTGTGTATACATAAAAAATATATTACGCTTAGATAACCCTCCAGCACATGTCGCTCATTTTGACAGCTTTGATATTTCAAAATCTCATGTAGATCCTGATATTATTCGGTCACCAGCATATCTCCAGAATCAATGGAAAGATCCGTTCAGTTCTTCACGACCACTCACTTGGAGAGCGTCGGTGCATGATTGCGATTAGAAATTTTGCAACATAAATGTTGCTTGTCATCTAAGAAGTAAACACTTCCAATGTCGCTTTTGTAATTTACCATGTTCACAATTGCTACATATATGTGAATGCAGACATTTGTTAAAATTCAGCCTGATGCAAATAGACAAGATGTGAATCTACTACCTGATACGATGGTTACTGTTATCTGTTTGAAAGGGATTCCGACTGTCTTGACAGCAATTGTTCGATGATATATGTTGTTGTGGTTGATTGCAGGACATGAGTTCCAATGAAATGACAATTATTATTTAACATTGTACTATATTTTCTATTCTGTAATGTTGTAATTATATGCCCATCGTCAAAAGGCGGCAATAAATTCCTCAGATTATTATAAAAATTATTACTACTTTATTAAGCTTTATAGAATTTTAATTAGTCCATTACTGTCTAAAAAGTACATCTAAATTATATAAATATATGAAATAAATGTTTTGATAAATTGATGATATATGTGTATTTAACTCTAATAATTTTTATTCAATTAGTGAGCACATTTATCCAGAAAGCCTTATTCTTAACAAAACCAATATTAATGATAAAGAAGGTGTATATCTAGATATGAACATTAAATTAACATTAACTAAAACTACTATTAATTTATATCGTAAAGATGACATATTTAAATTTACTAGAAACATCTTTTGCATGATCATTCATGCATACCATATAATATTTAATTGTTTACGGCGTACAAACATCGAGAAGAATTATCGTCACAGGTTTGATCTCACCATTGATACAGCAGGACGCTACTAATCAGTCTGGGTGGATCTCATCAGCTGCTGACACAGACCTACATTTCACGTTGCGATCCTTATTTTCTGCTTTATATGTACACTGATGCTGATCGGATTTAAACTCAGGACGTCTGTATCGCGATTCAACGCTACATCCACTAGGCTGGCTGCTCCAGTGGTGTAGATATACATTTCTGTATATTACTTTTGGTAGGGGATCGGATTCTAACTATCTATTAGAAACCTACCCAGTTGAGTGATTCGCTAGCCGGATCACTAATTTGTGATCCAGCTAGTGGATCAAAAATTTCAGCTCACCGATGCAATCTATTACAATTAAAAACATTCATTGCAAGTGGCAGCATGAAAAACCAGTGATCCGGCTCTCGGTTTCACAACTAGGTAGGTTTCTAATAGATCGTTAGAATATATACTCTACCAAAAGTAATATACAGAAATGTATATTTACACAACTGAAGCAGCCAGCCTAGTGTATGTAGCGTTGAATCACAATACAGACGTCCTGAGTTAAAATCCGATCAGCATCAGTGTACGGAGAAAGCAGATAACAAGGGTCGAAACGTGAAATGTAGGTATGTGCCAGCAGCTGATGATACCCATCCAGACTAATTAGTAGCGTCCAGCTGTATCAAAGATAAGATCAAACTTGTGAGGATAATATCGTGCCACAATCAGAAAAACAAGATAATGTTAATCACAAATTTTCAACTATTTCAATAGTCATTTTTAAGTGATACAATTAGTAACAAAGAAAAGAAAAACTAATTTATATATGCAATAAAAACGGAAGAAACACAGTGAATCTTTCGGTTTTGCAGGACAACCTTATGAACAGAGTAACGGTGTTGTCATGGGCTCTCCTTTGGGACCGATACTGGCGGACATCTATATGACGCATTGGGAGGAAGATGTATATTCTTTTATCCCTAACTTAATTAAATGGTTAAGATATGTTGATGATGCATTTTGCATATTGTCTGTTGATCCAGGTTCGAAAATAATCGAGTCATTGAATAGCAGAGATCAGGCAATACAATGGAGTGTGGTAAGGGAAAATATAGACGGTGAAATATTTTTCTTGGACGTGTTGATTATGAAGACTAACAATATACTTACGACGGACGTATATAGGAAATCTAATATACCCTGGTGTCCAACAAGTTGGAATACTTATGTATTTTCTAACTACAAAATAATGGCACGAAAGCGCTCTATGATCGGGTGGTTAACATATGCTCGACACCAACAGCTAGGGATAACCAATTCCAGCGAATTTATGAAGTTTTGAAATCTTGAGAGTTTCCTATATGGGCTATACACGAAGCTATTAACCGTTGTCTTAGGAGTAAAGTGATGGAAAATAATTCTTCGGAAGCTATCTCAAAAGAGAAACGAGTATTTATACCCACGATATTTGTAAGTGATGGATGTTCTAATTTCTTAAGAAAGAATCTACCAGCAAATACGTCCTTATATCATGTGAGGAATTCTACTCTATCTGGTTATTTCAAGAGCAAACCTAAATATGAACCTAATAATGTAACTTACGAGATACCGTGTATGAATTGTCCAGCCAAATATTTTGGACAGACAAAGCTGGGTTTAATAACCAGAATAAAACAACATAAATATAATTTTAAAAGGGGAGATAATTCGTCAGCATTGGTGAATCATTGGTTGATCCATAATCACGAACCAGAATTTGCCGCAGCTGAGGTCTTAGAAAAGGAGGACAACCTACCAAGACGTCTGATAAAAGAAAGTATTCACATCCAGAACTATGCTAACTCGATGGATGGTAATAAAGTTAACTGGACATTAGCTATCCCAACAAGCACATTGCAAAACCGATAGATTCACTGTGTGTTTCTTCCGTTTTTATTGCATATATACATTAGTTTTTCTTTTCTTTGTTACTAATTGTATCACTTGAAAAGGACTATTGAAATAGTTGAAAATTTGTGATTAACATTCTCTCGTTTGCCAGGTAAATAGAATGAATAATTGCATACACGAGCGAGTATCATCATTATTATCATTATCATCATTATTATCATCATAATTTACGAAGCCGACCAAATGATGATTCTCTCGTTTCTTTTCGATGTTTATACGCCGTGAACAATTAATGAACACATTGAATGTATCAATGGACTATAATATTTAATACAATACATTGAATAATGAAATTTTAAGAATTGCAACAATATGTAATGATATTGGCTTTCTTCAAAATATATATATATTCAATATATTATATATTGAATTATTTTTGCATGAGCATTATTGATGATAAAGAAGGTGTATATCTAGATATGAACATTAAATTAACATTAACTAAAACTACTATTAATTTATATCGTAAAGATGACATATTTAAATTTACAAGAAACATATTTTTGCATGAGCATTCATGCATATCATATAATATAAAATATAATACATTAAATAATGAAATTTTAAGAATTGCAACAATATGTAATGATATTGGCTTTCTTCAAAATCATTTAAATAATTTAATAGATACATATTTTAAACTAGGTTACTATAAAAATAACATCAAGCAGAAAATAGTAAAATATATAAATCAACACAATAATATAAAGAATAAATTTAAACTCTAAAGGGCAAATTTTTATGGATGGATAATAAATAATATACTTTGCAGTATAATAAGATACTAGCATGAGATAGTAAGATACGATCACGAGATATTAGAATAAGATACTAGCAATAAGATACTAGATATATATCAATAAGATAATATCATTAGAATGTATTTGGCCCCGCTGCTATGTTGGGTAGAAGAGTTAGGAGGCGAAACCTTATAACATAGCAGTTCCTCTTTATGACCTCTAATTCTTATTCTGATACAACGTCTGTTATTTATTAGTCAATTCATAAAAATGACTTTTATTTTAAATTTAAATTTTTTATTTTAACTTGATTTAAATTATAGAAAATCTAAAAACAATTATTAATTTTATTATTTAATTATTAAATTTTGATTTAGCATTATTATGTTTTGTTTATTTTATAATTATATTAAATACGTAGACTCAGTTAGCCGATTTGATTTAAATTATTTTTAAGTTATGAACATTAAATAATATAATGTTCAACATCAAACATTGACATTTCAGTTGAAAACAATGTTTTAGAAAGGAAAATAAAAGAAGCAAATTTTTTTATTAATATGCAAAAAATAAAAATATACTGATCGTTAATAATAAACTAGATATTGAATTAATAACAAATATTTTATAATTGACAAATTATAAAATATTTGACAATATTTGATATTATCAAATAATAATATTAATATTAATATATTAAGATTAATATTATTAATATTAATATAATAGAATAGAATTTATTTAGAATGGCTTTTGTGGTAAATAGAACCATTTACAGGCCCACTATAAAAATTAAAAGACAAGTTTACGTCCGATGAATGTTTGAACTTGTATGTAGAGTTATTGAATTGATTGCGGCTGAAAGTGTTATTTTAGTTCGTTTGCAAGAAGTATGGCGATCAAGGAAGTTTTGAAGTGTTTAAGCGACGTCAATGATTTTGTGTCTCTAGGAAGTTTGTTCCAAAGGCGTGGTGCAGCGATGGTGAACGCACGATATCCGTGATTACCGTTGTGACGGGGGACGAAAAGCGAGTAGGAGCGATGACTTCTTAGGGAGAGACCAGTCGTCATATAGGATGCGCTACCAAGAAGATATAGATAAGGAGGGTTGTGCCGGAATTTGATTTGCCATGCAATTGTGAGAATTTAAGAGGTTATGCTGTCTCGGAATGTCGAGCCAGTTAAGGATGCGGAGGGTGTTGGAGATGTGGTCGTACTTGCGAAGACGGAAGATGACTCTAGCAGCCGTGTGCAGAATCCTTTGTAAATAGTGAAATTGATATGCTGGACAGTTTACGAGAAGACCTAAGCAATATTCTAGACGAGGCATGAAAAGGCTGGAGATTAAAATAGCTGTCGATTTCACGTCGAGGTTTCTACGGACACTTCGGATGTCACGGAGGATGAGGGAGCATGAACTGATCTTGCTACGAATGAAAGGCAGAAACGAGAGATTATTGTCAAAAGGGACACCGAGGATTGTCATGATAGTCACTTCTGGTAGACGGAAATTGTGTATGCATACTGGAAAATCGAGGGTGTAAGAGTGGCGCGGTGTTATCCACATCATGTTAGATTTCTCGTTGTTTAAAAACATACGGATTGAACAAAGATATGCGTGAATAGCAGAGAGGCAAGACGATGCATTGGAAGCGAGGTTGGATGCAGATGTGAGTGTGCATGATGCATAGATTACTATATCGTCAGCTTACTGAATAACTTCAAAGCCGAAAGGGACCACGAGGGAAGATATATTATACCTTAAATATAATATATCATAAATATATTTAAATATTATATACTATATCTTATATTATAGATATATTATAATATAATTATAATATTTAATACTTAATGATAAACAAGACTTATAATATAAAATATAATACATTAAATAATGAAATTTTAAGAATTGCAACAATATGTAATGATATTGACTTTCTTCAAAATAATTTAAATAATTTAATAGACATATTTTAAACCAGGTTACTATAAAAATAACATCAAGCAGAAAATAGTAAAATATATAAATCAACACAATAATAAATTTAAAATAATTGGCGGAAATTATTTATGGATAGATAATAAAAAATATACTTTGTATTAGAAAATAAAATTAATTAATCTTATATTCGGAAAAATATATACATGTATATGTTATAATAATTATAACGCCTATCTAACAAAAATTAAACCATCAAGTAAATAAAAATATATGGATAAAATTGAATTAATAGAATCCTTAAATATTTTGATAAATCAAAATTATTTAAAAGTAGGGACATCTATATTTAGACAAGTAAAAGGTGTTCCAATGGGTGGTAATAGTAGCCCAATTATAGCTGACTTGTTTTTAAGCTTTATAGAATATGAATTTGTTCATAACTATGTAAAAACTAAATCTAAACAATATAAATATATGAAATATATATTTTGATACATTGATGATATATGTGTATTTAATTCTAATAATTTTTATTCAATTAGTAAGCACATTTATCCAGAAAGCCTTATTCTTAAGAAAATCAATATTAATGATAAAGAAGGTGTATATCTAGATATGAACATTAAATTAACATTAATTAAACTACTATTAATTTTTATCGTAAAGATAACACATTTAAATTTAAAAGAAACATATTTTTGCATGAGCATTCATGCATACCATATGAATAAAATTGAATAAATAGAATCCTTAAATATTTTGCTAAATTAAAATTATTTAAAAGTAGAGACATCTATATTTAGACAAGTAAAAGGTGTTCCAATGAGAGTTAATGGTAGCCCAATTATAGCTGACTTGTTTTTAAGCTTTATATAATATAAATTTGTTCATAACTGTTTAAAAACTAAATCTAAACAAAATAAATATATGAAATATATGTTTCGATACATTGATGATGTATGTGTATTTAATTCTAATAATTTTTATTCAATTAGTGAACAAATTTATCCAGCTAGACTCATTCTTAATAAAACCAATATTAATGATAAAGTATATATCTTGACTTTTAATTAAAACTACTATTAATTTATATCGTAAAGATGACATATTTAAATTTACAAGAAACATATTTTTGCATGAGCATTCATGCATACCATATAATATAAAATATAATACATTAAATAATGAAATTTTAAGAATTGCAACAATATGTAATGATATTGGCTTTCTTCAAAATCATTTAAATAATTTAATAGATACATATATTAAACTAGGTTACAATAAAAATTAGATTACTTCAAGCAAGTTTAATGGATTTTTCTTTTTTAATATTTTTATAATATACAGAAAAAAATATTTTTAGAAATGTATTTAAACTATTAAGCGAAATATTTTGATGAATAATTAATAATATGCTTTGTATTGAAATAAGTTACACTAAATAATAAAATTTCATCACAGGAATTACGTCATTAGCGTGTATTTGGCTCCGCTGCTATGTTGGGTCGAGGAATAAGTGCCAAAACCTGATAACATTGCAGTTCCTCCTGATTACCTTTGTTTCTTATTCGAATACATCCCCTGTTATTTATTATTCAATTCAAAAATATTGACTTTTATTTTAAATTTCAATAATAAATTTTAACTTAATAGAAATATAAATTGTAGAAAATCCTACTTAATTATTAATTATTTAATTTTATTTTTATTATATAAAGTATAAAATACTTAAACATAGTTACCTGCTCTGATATTGACTTTGTTCAAAATCATTTAAATAATTTAATGGATACATATTTAAAAAAATTTAATACAAAAATAAAGTCAAACAGAAAATAGTAAAATTAATAAATCAATACACATATATTGAAAATAAATTTAAACTGTCAAGCGAAAAATTCTTATGGATGGATAATAAATAATATATTTTAAAAAAGATACTTGACAATCAAATTTCATCAGAGCCAATAAGTCGTTAGTTTGCACTTGGCCGCTGCGGAGTTAGCGGCGGTCAAGTACAAGCTTGCCGTCGTTAGCTTGTAGGAATTTGGGCTAAAACCTGATAACATATCAGTTATTCCTGACAATCTTTAACCCAAATTCCATAAAAAAGTTCTGAAATTCGGTGCTATAAACAATTTCAACTTGGAAAATATCCTTGTTATTAGGAGGAACTAATGTAAAATAAAAAAGACATTTGTTATATATTATCTTAAATTTTATCTTAAATTATCTTCTATCTTTAATTTCAATTTGAATTATATAAAATCTTATATAACAATTATTTAGCATTATTTTTAATTTATAATTAATATAAAATACGTAGACTTAGCTTATATGAATCGTATATTTTTTATTAATCAATTCGTAAAAATTGAATTAAAAAAACTTTCTGTTACATAAATCTAAATTATAGTAAATTTTAAGATGAGGTATTTACATTTTTAGATATTTATATAATAGAAAACATGAAAGGCGACACCGTTTTAGACAGTTAATCATATGAATTAACATAATTCCACTTTATTCGGTCAATACTGAGGAAATTAGTTATAAAATTACTAATATTAACTAATTAATATTAGTTAATATTAATAATATTTATATAACGATATAATTTAAAATTAAAGAATTGTTATGAATTGACTGACAAATAATATATGAAAATACAATAATATGAAAAATATAATGAGAATAAAAAATTAGTTTTAAAAGTTCACTTCATGAGTTATTTTTCCTGAAGAAAACATTAAAGAAAGATAAAAATAATTATATAAAAATAATTATCATCAGCCATAGAATAGTTAACGTAATTGATTTGTAACTGTGTCTTTGTGTCTTTGCTTGGAAATAAGTAAAACATAAGTTGACATTTGCTTGAATAAAAATTAAAAATAATTTAAGCAAGTAAAGCCTCGATTTTGTTGAACTTACAATATGTTAATTTATGTATATATGGATTTATCAATGTGTATTATAATTGATAACACAATTTAAATATGAGATAATACAATTTATAATACTATTTAAATATTTAATTATAAACTTGAGAAAATAGTTTAAAGATAAGAATAATTTTATAATTGTTAATCAGCTGATATAATGTAAATTAAAGTTTATTACAAATAGAAATCAAATAGAATTAAATAAATTTAAATATTGGAAAGCTAATAAAACTCTGAATATTAGAATGCTATAATGTTAATTAAAAAGTATTTATTATTTTACATTGGATAACTATGGATTATTCAGAAATTGCATTCAAGTCGAACGATTTGCTATAATATAATACAGTAAACTATTGCGTATCTGCGTGGAATAAATGTTTGTATACGGAAATTATAGAACAAACCAATGTGTATTTAAATAGTTGATAAATATCCATTTATTGAAAATGAATTATTGGAGCCGGTTGAAAAAAGAAAATTTTATTTGATATTTTGCTAACTTCTGTTAGCAACTGCAGAAAATTACAATATGTGTTTAGTGAGTAATTGGCATACAGCTTAGAATATATTGTCAATAAGGCTAGACGCTTTGTCTGTAGATATGATGTATCAACTTGTTCAATCTTAGGGTTAAATAATTTTCCGTATGTATACGTTCTTACAAAGCGTATAAAAATGTTTTTTATAAATACTAAAATTTATTTATTATTTTACATTAGCTGACTACGGATTATTCAGAAACTGCATTCAAGCCAAAAGATTTGGTATAATATAATACAGTAATCTACTGCGTAGCTACGTTTAATAAATGTTTCTTTACAAACCAATGTGTTTTTAAATAGTTGATAATGATTTATTTATTGATAATTAATTATTGGAGCTGGATCAAAAAATAAAAATTTTATTTGATATTTCGATATTTGACATGTCAAAATATCAAATTTTATTTGATATTTTGACATTACAATGTGGGTTTAGTGAGTAATTGGCTCTGACAATACATTCATTAGAATGTATTGTATGGTTAGATCTATAGATATGATGTATCAACATGTTCAATCTGAGGGTTAAATAATTTCCGTACGTTCTCATCACATAAAACCCATTATAACAATCTCGCATAAATCAAATTATTTATTGTTTGTGAACTGAATATATCAATGACAAATAACGAATAACGTGAAATAATTGCAAATTATCATAGATAATCAAAATAAAAATAAAAAATAATCATTATAGAAATGATAATATAATCATTTATATAAATGCCAAATTTCGTAAGAAATCCTGGGCCGTTGTATACTTACCATATCCGTGCACTACTATTACACCTGCCGTATCCATTAAGGATCCAACGAGTACGGCGACAATTCAGCAACAACCTCTGCCTAGTGTTTAAGGATGGTCCACACAGCAATTCGATCTTGTTAAGAGCGTAAGCCTCAGATAATTAAGCAAAGTGTCGGTAACGCCTTCATTCACAATGTCACACTGACAACCGAACGACCATCGGGTACTTCATTCTACTGATGAGTGTTGCCGATTACTCTATCAGGTTCTAAAGTGATCGTTTATACATATAAGAAACACTATATATATTGGCTACTTGCTTTCTGGTAAGTTTATCATACAAGTTATCCCTCGTAAGTTCATCCATCATTAACTGCCCTATTACATCCATCTCTTTCAATTTCCTTACTTTTTGATTTTCTATTTTATTGTCTACTTGATACGTCATGCAATCTCTCTTGCGTCAGTTTCTCGCTTGACCTTAAAGTAGGTTCTTTTTTTATACAGTCTGTTATGAAAAATCATATTCGATTCACCCACGTATTGACTTTTACATTGACTTTGATATACGTTCCAAAGTTGTTAACCTTGGAACATGCCAACCATGCTCATAGGTAGTGAACTTTTTCATAACGAGCAATGTAGTATTACCAATATAGTATCACCGTAAAGTTACTCAAATAGAAACTTTTGTTGCCCAACTTCAGCTCAACAACAGATACTTTTAAGGTATTAAAAGTATTATAATTAAAAAAAAATTTCATCGATAATTTAAAAAACGCATCGACATTAACGCTGAAGGTAGAAAGTAGAAATTTTAAAAATTGTCTTCAATTGAGATATTTTTGTAATCTCGTTCGTCTAATGCACAAGTTTGCAATTAAAATTATTTAAACATTTTGCATTTTTTGTAAAAAAAATAGTTTCACAAAATTCAGATATCATTTCTCTTTGATATATTTCGTTTCTGAAGTTAAAAACGTACCGATTTTAAAACTGCCTAGTAATTGTAATATTTCAAATTTGATGCTTTGATAAAATGGCATTGTTTGGGAACATTAAACATATGAGAAAAGGTTAATCTGTTGATTTGCCATTTCTAGTCTCGTTGAAATTATAGTCACGCAGTTGTCACTAACAACACTAAATATATATGCTAATTAAAAATACCAAACTCTGCTCGACCAATCAAAACTGTTAAAACTAAATGTGGCTCTTTTTACACATCGACTTCGAAAGCATTAACTGTTTTTATTCCTCCAAATATCCTTCGTAGTTTTATCAATGTTTTCGGAGTAATTGCAGCGTTGTAAACTACGATATGACAGCGTATTCTTCAACGATTCAACAAGATCCAATATTGCCTTATACACATCAACATTTACAGCATTTTCAACGTCCGATATCGATAAAAAAGGAATTAAAAAGAACCACAACGGAAAGTTATTCAACTGAATACTTTTGTTGCCCAACTTCAGTTCAACAACAGACACCTTTAAGACTCATTGATCCAAATTATTTACACATTTCAGATCCGATTTCAACGGATCGTATCGATAATTTATCGAACATTAACGCCGAATATATCACTCCAAACTTATACACATATCCAAATTTGCAGGAAAGCAACTTTTTTGATCTAGACCAGTATAAGAACGACAATGGTAAGTTTAAAAACCGTACTTTTTGAGTATTTAAACGATTTTTAAAATACCATTTTGTATATTTTCCTTAAATTAATAAAATATTTGACAATTAATTTAATTGGATCATATGTCTTAGTTACCAAATATGAAAAAGACAGAATTAGGTCTATTTTATCATGTTTTGTTATTTTCCTTTAGGTTATTCATTATATTTATTTAATTTAAAGTACTTTTAAAGTAATAAAAGTACTTTTTATTAATATTTCAAAATTAAAAATATGTATAAAACAGGCATAAAGCATGATGAATATTTGAATATATAATATATATTGACTTATAATATATAAAACTTATATATATATTTAATTTTATGAAAAACCTTTCATTTGAACTTGCCAATAATAGTAGTGTTTTATACAAAAATCAAATATTTTTAATCAGCGAAAGATCTTTAATTAAAGACAATATATTAATATATTTACATGAATAAATTTTTAAGATTTTAAAATTTTATCACAATATCTAAAGAAATCTTGCAAATTTAGTCAAAAAATAAAAATATTCCTTCGTAAAAAGCGTATAATTTACAGAAAGTCAATAAACGATCGTTATAAATGTATAAATTAATAAAACTCGAGTAAATGTTTTTAACAAGAACGTACAGTTGAAATTCTATGAAAATACATCATCAGTTTTTATGTTCAGCATATTTTTTACTAATTCTAATTAATCTTAGGTGGTAAGAAACTTCCGTCGACTTTATTGACTTTAAGAGTTAAAATATCGCGTTTTATTTTAACGCGAATTTGCAATAGAGGAAATTCGCCATTTGACCCCCGCTGCTATGTTGGGTAGAGGAGTTAGGGGCCGAAACCTGATAGCATAGCAGTTCCTCCTGATGACCTCTAATTCTTATTCTGATACAACGTCTGTTATTTATTACTCAATTCATAAAAATGACGTTTATTTTAAATTTTAATTTTTTCTTTTTTAACTTGATTTAAATTATAAAAAATCTTAAAACATTTATTTATTATTTAGAATTATTTATTATCTAAGTATTAAATTTTGATTTATTTATTTATTTTTATTTTTAAAATTTTATGGGAAACTTTTTTGGATGGATAATAAATAATATACTTTGTATTAGGATAAAATACTTGATAATCAAATTTAATCAGAGGAAATACATCATTTGTACTCGTTACCTGATAGCATAGCATTCTCTCATAAAAATCATTCTTTCTTCAAAATCATTTAAATAATTTAATAGATACATATTTTAAACTAGGTTACTATAAAAATAACATCAAGCAGAAAATAGTAAAATATATAAATCAACACAATAATATAAAGAATAAATTTAAACTCTTAAGTGGCAAATTTTTATGGATGGATAATAAATAATATACTTTGTATTAGAATAAGATACTAGATAGTTATTTCAGAGGAAATACATCATTAGCATGTATTTGGCCCCGCTGCTATGTTGGGTAGAGGAGTTAGGGGCCGAAACCTGATAGCATAGCAGTTCCTCCTGATGACCTCTAATTCTTATTCTGATACAACGTCTGTTATTTATTACTCAATTCATAAAAATGACGTTTATTTAAATTTCAATTTTAAATATAAATTGTTTAAAATCATATACAATTATTTATTATTTATCTTTATTTTTATTTATATATATTATAAAATACATCTAATCAGTTATCTGATCTGATTAATAATAACGCCCACCACATGTGGTAGGCGCATTCCGTGTTAAGCTTCCGAAGAAGGTTGTAAAAATCATACAGGTTTATA